>JARYHS010006293.1:0-21668 GCA_031002005.1 Vandiemenella viatica
GACTTTAAATTGGCTCCTCAACACCGGCGGTTTGGGATTCATATTAGTTAACCACTTTTTTTTGGAACTTATTGAATAACGAGTTTGTATTGGCCAAACATTGCCGAATTTCTTTTTGAGCATCTGTGGTGGGATCACGTGGTGTTTCGACTATATCCTCAAAAAACTTCACAGTTTTCTTTACATATTCGGTTTTATATGCGATAACAATTGTGTTACTTTTATCTGCTTTGGTTATTAAAGCTTCGTTATGTTTTAATTTATTATTGATATTCACTATTGTTTTTCTTTCTTTATCTACAACTATTGGCTTGTATTTTTATTTATTTTTCTATTATATTGTTACAAGCAAGCGTTTTTTCACGCAACCATCAATCGCGCGCTGAATATACCACTTTCCCCTACAAACTTGCAGAAAGAAATCGAACTGATAAAATCAATAGCTATCAACAACAACTATACACCAACTGTTGTAGACGCCATCCTTAATAAGAAAACGTCTAAAAAACATTCTACACTACAAAGTTACGACTCTACAAAAAATAAAATTATAGAGAAGTTTATCTCGATCTAACTTCAGCCAGTGGTGGATCTAGGAATTTTCCGAACCGGGTCAAAAGACTGTGAGATTGCCGCCCCTCCAAACATTATTTACGCCCCCATTTTTGCACCTTGAGTGTCGCCGGCCGCCATAAGCAGCAGTTGAGCTAAAAAAAAGAGGTCGCCCACTACACAGTACGCTGCAATGGCAACTATCGCGGGGCGGCGACTGTTGATCACTCGATTTGCAGCCCTCCTCAACGTGCCGCCCGCGTCCGGTGCACGCCTTGCACGCCCGCTTACGGCGGCCCTGGTCGGCTTGTGCTTTCTTCGGAAGTGTGAACATGATATTTTTATTAAAATCAGTTGTAATTTCTCTTGTTTCATAACTTTTTGATATCAGCATGAATAATCTTTCGATTCCTCCTTCTCCTAGGGATTTAAGAAGTTCTGCAGGGATCTCATCAATTCAAAACTGCCTTATTTTCTTTCAAGTCTATTAAATTCTGTCCTCAAAACAGGATCTCCTAAGTCATCAATGTCGACATCAATTTCCTTTTCCATTACGCTATTGTTGAAGTCGTCCCTATCATATAGTTTCTCAATGTATTCCTTCCATCGGTTAGCTCTATCGTCTGGGCTTGAAAGAAGTTTCCAATTGGCAACTTTAATGTTCACTCCTCTTTTCTTAATTTCTCCAAAATTCTGTTTGATCTTCATATATGCAACATCTACTTTACCTATGACCATTTCCTTTTATACTTCTTCACACTTTACTTGTAGCCATTTTTCTGTTGCTATGTTGAATTTCCTGTTTATTTGATTTTTAAATTACCTGTACTGCTCTCTCCCTGCTTCATCATGAGCATTTTTGTACCTTCCCCTCTGATTCATCAGCTCCAAAATTTCTTCCGTGATCCAAGGTTTTCGGGCGGCTTGTTCCCTAAGACCTAATGCTTCTTTACCAGCTTTCATTATTTCGGTCTTTATTGTATTCCATTCGTCCTCGGTTGAGCATCTTTTAGTGTTACGTCTTAGACCCCAAAACTACAATTTCTGCAAATTTTTCTCTTGTGCTAGATTGTTTCAGTTTATTCACTTCCAGTCTGTTCTGCTTATATTGCTTCCTTATTCGTTTGAATTTCAGTCTGCACTTCATTACTGTCAAATTATGGTCAGAATCTATGTCTGCTCCTGGGTACGCTTTACAGTCTAGAACTTGATTCCTGAATCTTTGTTTGGCCAAGATATAATCTAGCTGATATCTGCCAGTATCCACTGGACGTTCCCAGGTGTATATCTTTCTTGAATGTTTCTTAAACAGTGTGTTTGTCACAACTAACTTATATCTTTCACAAAATTCTAAAAACCTACTTCCTCGCTCATTTCTTTCTCCTAGACCAAAACGTCCTACAGTATTCCCTTCTTTTCCTTCTCCCTCTATCGCATTCCAATCATCCACGATTATAAGATTTTCCTCCCCCTTCACATATTGGATTAATTCTTCAATTTCCGCGAGTATTTTCTCTATTTCTTCGTCATCCTCCTGTGACGTTGGTATATACACTTGTAATAACGTGGTTGGGGTGGGCTTAGTTTGTAACCTCGTCAAAATAATCCTATCACTGAACTGTTCATAATAACTCACCCGTTTCCCTACTCTCTTATTCATTACAAATCCTATACCAGTGATTCCATTAACAGCTCGTTTGCTAATTATCCTGTGTTCCCCAGACCAGAAATCCTGTACGTCCTTCCATTTAATCTCACTAATCCCTACTACATCTAAATTAAGTCGTTCCATTACCCTTTTTAAATTTTATAACCTACCTGCCCCATTCAGAGTTCTAAAATTCCACGCTCCAACTCGTAGAATGTTTCCTCACTGAGTAGTCCCCACTTGGAGATCCGATTGGGGGACCATTTTACCTCCAGAATATTTTACCCAGGAAGAAGCTATCATGTCAACTTACAGGTGTAATATCCATTCCTTCGGAACCTCTGTGTTGATAGAAATAGAATAGTATATAACTTCATAGAAGTTTCAGATAATTAAATAATCGATAGAATGGACTTGGAGACATGTTAAATCCGTCGCAGGAGCCCTGAAACTGGGAGAATACGACAGTATAGAGACAAATCTAATACTAGCTTTTTCCGCAAATAAACCTAAAGAAAACTACATCTAAAGAGCAGAATAACACGGAAGGACATTTTTCCCTACTTATGTAATTCCCTCTGTTAAAATATTGTATCCTGAACTATTACATCATGGACAAAACATAAAGACTAATAATAAAAGCTGCCAAAAATTTCTTTTATAACTTATTAGAACCCTTGTGGGGATGTGAAAACTTACATGATTGCCATTTTAAGTCACAAGTTAGTATTTATGCAATATAATCACTTGTGTTTTCAATATCAAGACAAATTTTTGGAGTGTTGATTGACTGCGTAATTTATTCTGCTCAAAATAAAACAGAACACACAAACTACAATAACACAATATCACTTAAGTGACTTCATATACCTCTAGCTGATATTATCAAGCACTCACACTATTATTATTATTAATTTTAATTCCACATGTCAACCAATTAATTACCCGTTTTTATATATTTTTAAATTATGTTTAATAATTGGAGTGTTAAATTCCTCCCCCATTATCTTTTCTGATTTAAAAAATTTAATTTTTAATTTCCTTAAGTCTTTTTGGTATATTATTACTTGATAATTTATTCCAATCCCTGACACCCTTACGAAGAAACGAAAATTTCCCCACTCCCTTGTGCATAAAATAGAGCGCCAGCTCGTTGTCATGATCGTCTTTCCCCTTCCGTGCACTCTTTCTATCTTCTCCGACCCATTTTTTGCCAATTTTGAATTGAGTAGTTGAAAGTTGTCAACGATGATTACTTTCTTGAAAATTACGATCACCAATTTATCTTTATTTTGATCTACTTAAAGTGGTGGCAAGTTAATGACTTGTGTAGCTGGAGAATGCTGATATGTAATAAGATCTTTCTGTCACCACGAAATAATTGTTCAGTATGAGTACGTAGGCAATTATACACAAATGATATTCCATGAAAGTCCATTACGTTATGTTTTTGTGATGTTTAAAAATTGATTAGCCAAAGTTTTATATATATATATATATATATATGACTAATTCTTACCGCGCGTGGTAGGTGAGTGGTAGCGCTCGGCACTGGCATCGGGAGGACGCGGGTTCAAATCCCCACTCAGCCATCCAGATTTCAGTTTTCCATTGTTTGCCAAAATCACTACAGGCAAATTCAGGGATGTTTCTGAAAAAGGCCATGTCAGAATTCCTTCCCGTTCTTTTCTCCGTGAAGGAGAAAAAAAATTACTCTCCAAAAATGTACTCAATGGCTCGCTGTCGTTCTCAGGAATGAGACTATCAGAACACTCATTGAGTATATAACTTGAAACCAAAATGGTTTACTTATAAAATTTTATGGATACATGGTGTAGAAAAATGGTGTAAAGACTTTATTTTATTTAGGTTATTTAAATTTACCAGCAATACCTGCATGCTATACAGACTTGTTCTTTACTAATTATGCTACTATTTAGTGTACTTGATCTGAGGGCAAGCGAGTTGGATTCCTCCGTATCTACGAAACATTACAGTTGGAATTTGAAAACAGTGACATTTACAAGACGTAAAACATCAGATATAAACATAAAAAGCTGGTTGGCTAGTCTTGATAAGCAATGAGACATTATGAAATATTCGATTTGTAATTGGTAGATAGTTCAATTCTCCTTTTTTCCCATTCGGTAAAAATACAAATACAGTTTGGATTCCGAAAATATACGAGATATGGAGATTATGTTGAAAAATAGTGTTGTGTAACTAAAAGATTGGGAAATAACAGGGTGTATTTGAATGCTGAATAAAACAACCCCTGTTTCAGAAAAAAATGTGTTTCATTACTTATTGAACGACCCTCGTAAATCAAATCTGAATGAAAATAATAATAACAAATGCCGAGATAAAAGTTATAAAAAAGTTGCACTTGTGCTATCTCATGACATTCTTGAAAATGTCCAACGAAGTTAACTGGTGCAGAACTTATTTCCACTTACCATACCCTGTGGAAGACGATATATTCTGAGCCATGGTTGAACTGTTAGTCTCCTACCTGGATTGTAAAACTGTGCTCCTGAAACGGGGTTTAAATCTTGTAGGAAGGTTTTTGTTAATGTATGTTTTAATGGTTGGGAGACCAGTTTCTGTGTGGAATTGTGGGTTACCCATAAACCAAGGTGGTTTCATATCATTCGAAGAAGTTTATTTTGGAAGGATTGTATTTTTTTTTTTAAATTTTGAAGGAGTAGTGTAGCATTTTATTCAGGAGAAACCTACAACATAGTAGGTGATTTATAGGGTAACACCGGTTTTATTATTTAGAAGCGGATATAATTTCAGATTCTAATGGTTTTGCTGAGCACCGAAGTGTAAAAATTTTTATCTCTTATTTCGATGTATTTATCTTTATGCGTCATTTCCTCAACTAGCCGGAAAGAATGTTCATTTATTATTGAATTTTAATTGCTACATCGTCGATGTCAGTGTGTGAAGTGTAGTATAGTCAGCGTACATAGCCGTACTAACTGTACGGAAACTAGGGATATTACGCATATATATCTGTATGTTAAATAAGAGTGGTCCTAAGATGGATCCTTGTGGATATCCCGCTCGTATAGTTCTTCCAGCATGCATTGAATTTCCTATACGTATCGAAAAGGAGCGGTTTTTGAGGAAACTGTCGATAACTGTGAGCGGGTATGTTAGTTGGTAAAGATTACCGGGGTTCCAAACCCAGTGAAAGGTTTGCGCGGCATCTATATAGGGGGCTACTGTTTGGCTCCTACTTGCAAAATATTTTATACTGTGTTTTTAACAGACGTTGCAGTTGATGAACACACGACGGTTGCAGAGACAGAGTCCAGGTATTTGCAGCGCCTTCTTTAGATGATTTTTTCGATAAATTTGGAGACAGTTGAAGCAGACTTATCGGTCGGTAGCTTGCAGGTGAGTGCTGTTTTGTGGATGATGCATGTTTCCGCACAAAGTGAAATAACCAAGTTTGAGTACGGTGGCTAGAAAATGTAGCGTGGTTCAAGATTTTTGAAAAATAGGTTTGTGACATTATCAGTTTCTGACGACTTCTTGGTTGGAAGACATTGCACTTTTGAGGATAGCTTTCTAATGAAGTCGCGCGCAAAAGATTTACATCACCTGAATATAAATTCGGTAAGAATGACTGGTAACGTAATGATCAAGACGATGATTAACAAAACGCGTGTAAGGCGGTTTATTTCCATGCGTTGTCAAGATTGCCATTTACGCTGCCATGGTCTACGTATGCTATACTTTTTGTGTATGAAGACTGCTAGTCAACATTACTCTATTACTGAATTACTTATTAAAAATGTAGACAAATTAAACAAAAAGTATATAAATTTGCAGTAAATATTGTCTGATTGTAGTTTGTGTTTTTATGGGTTCGGTATAATCAATATTGAAGTACTGGTAATAATACTTTCAGTACTTAATATCAACTTAATACTTTAGATACAACCGTATCCTTTCCTCTATTTACATTACTTTCGGTAGATTAGTTTTTTCCGCCTCTGTCGACGAGGTGTAAACATTGATAAATAAATAAAAAGGCGATAACAGAGATATTCATTCTGAAGCATAATTAATTTATTTGATTCCAGTTAAAATTTGAATGCGAGGAAAGTCATTAAAGCGCAATTTAACTTGGCTTTACACGGTTGTTTTATTTTTGTCGGACTCTGGTGTAGAGTTTTTGCGTGATTGGACAATTCTCATCTGCTTGTAATTATTTCTGCAGATACCCCGAGGGGTTGCGTAATTGAATGCGTATATCTCATTTTGTTACCAGATGAAACTTTTAACAAGAGTTTAAGTATGTATGTACAATCTGGTAGCAGCAAGAATTTTATAATCCTATTATTGAAATTGATAATAAGACATAGCATATTTTGATATCAGACGTTGTTTAGTTTTTGAGAAGATACAAAAGTATTTAGAAATATTGTATGTAATTTTGCTTACATGATATCTACGTGTTTAGTGGTTAAAACTACAGGATAAGGTGGGTGGAAATATTAATATCCTCCAAAAAAGTGGATGAAATTTAAGAGGAGGTTTCGCAGAATAATTAATCAACTACCTACTGCTAGCTCCTGAAAAGTTTGTTGACTGTAACTCGTAATATAAAAGTGTGGGGACTGAGCATGGTGGGTGAGTGGTTAACGCTCTGACCTCGCATTCGGGAGGATGTGGGTTCGAATCCCCATCCGGGCATCCATATTTGGTTTTTGCATGGTTTCCCCAAATCACTCCAGGTAAATGCCGTGATGCTTCCTATAAAAGGCAATGATCGAATTCCTTCCCATTCCTTGCCCCCTATCCTTTCCCGCCGCTAATTACCTTGACGTCGACGAGGTGTGAAAAATAAAAAAAGTGTTGGTCACTTTTTTGATTTACTGTAGTACTGGTAGAAATAAATAATGCATATGCAGCAGAAGTAGCACCTGTACCTTACATTTGTATAGAACATACTTAAAACTGTTGAATGCCAATAAACTACCTTTACGCTATTGAAATTTCAATCTTATTTCTATTGAATCAAGAGATTATTTAAATGCAACATTTGCTTAGAGTCTTTATTATTCGTAAGTATATTAACAGCTTCCGAAAATAATAAAAGGTGGAACATTCAACATTTGAATGATACATGTTACCAGCGTTTCCAGTGTTTTCGGTCAAAAAGAAAAATTGCGTTTTAAGTATCTACATGTATGTGTATAATTGTATATAAATACATTGCCTGGCAAAATAATAATAATAATAAATTTGAAGCACCCACAAGGCAAGGAGCAAACGAAATGAAACTTTGTCTCGTCAGATGTGGTGTGTTGCTCACCGTGATTGGTTCCAGGAACTGTAGGGTAGTGTTCAGTTCACGGATGTGTCGCGGTTTGTCTCGTCAGATGTGGTGTGTTTCTAACCCTGATTGGCTCCAGGAACTGTGGGGTAGTGTTCAGTTCACGGATGAGTCGCGGTTTTTCTCGTCAGATGTGGTGTGTTGCTCACCCTGATTGGCTCCAGGAACTGTGGGGTAGTGTGCAGTTCACGGATGAGTCGCGGTTTTTCTCGTCAGATGTGGTGTGTTGCTCACCCTGATTGGCTCCAGGAACTGTGGGGTAGTGTGCAGTTCACGGATGAGTCGCGGTTTTTCTCGTCAGATGTGGTGTGTTGCTCACCCTGATTGGCTCCAGGAACTGTGGGGTAGTGTGCAGTTCACGGATGAGTCGCGGTTTTTCTCGTCAGATGTGGTGTGTTGCTCACCCTGATTGGATCCAGGAACTGTGGGGTAGTGTTCAGTTCACGGATGAGTCGCGGTTTTTCTCGTCAGATGTGGTGTGTTGCTCACCCTGATTGGCTCCAGGAACTGTGGGGTAGTGTTCAGTTCACGGATGAGTCGCGGTTTTTCTCGTCAGATGTGGTGTGTTGCTCACCCTGATTGGCTCCAGGAACTCTGGGGTAGTGTTCAGTTCAGGTATGAGTCGCGGTTTTTCTCGTCAGATGTGGTGTGTTGCTCACCCTGATTGGCTCCAGGAACTCTGGGGTAGTGTTCAGTTCAGGTAAGAGTCGCGGTTTTTCTCGTCAGATGTGGTGTGTTGCTCACCCTGATTGGCTCCAGGAACTGTGGGGTAGTGTGCAGTTCACGGATGAGTCGCGGTTTTTCTCGTCAGATGTGGTGTGTTGCTCACCCTGATTGGCTCCAGGAACTGTGGGGTAGTGTGCAGTTCACGGATGAGTCGCGGTTTTTCTCGTCAGATGTGGTGTGTTGCTCACCCTGATTGGCTCCAGGAACTGTGGGGTAGTGTGCAGTTCACGGATGAGTCGCGGTTTTTCTCGTCAGATGTGGTGTGTTGCTCACCCTGATTGGATCCAGGAACTGTGGGGTAGTGTTCAGTTCACGGATGAGTCGCGGTTTTTCTCGTCAGATGTGGTGTGTTGCTCACCCTGATTGGCTCCAGGAACTGTGTGGTAGTGTTGAGTTCACGGATGAGTCGCGGTTTCTCTCGTCAGATGTGCTGCTGCTGCTGCTGCTGCTGCTGCTGCTGCTGCTGCTGCTGCTTCTTTATAGACGACTTCACGTTGGGCTAGGTCCTCCAAACCTGCAAAAATTAAGCTGATAAGAATTTTTTAAATGCAATTGAACATGTACAAATAATTGTAGCAACATATGATCTCAATGATTTATATTATTTTATTGTAAGTGCTGATAAAGTATATTTTGAAGCTTTTCATGTGGATTTTAATATGTATTATTATTCAGTAGAAATATCTTTAAAAATTTTAAAAGAATTATTTGATCATCAATTTGGAAGTGATTGGGACAGTGTACGAGATTTTATTATTACTCTTTATAATGTATTGAATAGAAATAATGGTAAAAAAAATTGTATTCAGTTGATTGGTGATCCTAATAGTTTCAAAAGTACTTTTGTACGTATGGTTGCAAGTGCAATGGTTAATACTGGTTGGTGTAATAAAAACAACAAAACAACTACATTTGGATTACAAGAATGTGCAAATAAAAGATTAATAGTTATGGATGATCCAAATTTTGATCCAGGAAGTTTAGAACAATTAAAAACAATTTTTAGTGGTGATCCAACCAACATTCAAGTAAAACATAAGGAAGATTTTACTATTTATAAAACTCCTGTTATTGTATGTTGTAATACTGAAATGTTTAAAGGACCTGTATGGGATGTTAGAATAGAAAAATATACATGGAATTATTGGGATATGATTATAGAAAAACAATTAAATCCTTTATGTTTGTTTTATTTGTTTAAAGAATACAATTTATTACATTTTGAATAAATATACATTTATGAAGTCTTTGCTTGTTTACTTGTTTTTTTTTCTGCTTCCAATTTCCTTTTCCTTGCTGCTTCTTGTTGTTCCCTAAGTTTTCTCAATGTCAATTCTTGTTCATCAACTGCTCCTACATTACTTGTTCCTGCCTGTTGTGTTTGATCAACTACTTTCGCAGGTGGTTTTGTAGAAGCAGTCGTAGAACTAGCAAAACATGCTCCAGAATCAATAGCTATTCCATCCATATATAAAGCAGTATTAAAATCTGGACATTCATAAGACATAAATAATTCATCTTTATGACCAAGCAATTGTATATGATTACTATACGTTTCAAAACAAGTATCTATTTCAATTTCAGTTGTCATTTGTATAATTAATTTTGCATTTACATAAGAATTTTCATTTCCTGGAGCATTGTTTGGAACAGGATTAATTCCCAAACTAAAAGAAGGAATAATACCTACTTTATGTCCTTCATTTATTTTACTTAAAACATTACTTTTTTCAATTGCTTGATCATATTCAAAATATTGATCATAAATACTTAGAGGTCCAAGATGAACATTTTCAACAGACATTTTACCATTAGCATCGTCAACAGTATACATTCTACACACTCTAGGAGTATTACCTGTATGCCATTGATCTTTTTTTACTGCAAAACCATGAGCTCTACTAACACTTTTAATAGGAGAAATTTTAGGAATATATTCATATTCAAATATTTCACCATTATCTACAGCACGACTAGCAATTCCTTGGGAATATACACTACTTAAAAATGGGATACCATAAGCTGAACCAGTTGCCCAAATATTACCACCTGCACCAACAGTATTAGTTGGTAAAATCCAAGAATCATAATTAGGCCAATTTCTTGGTAAAGTTGTTGAAGTTGGATATTCCGTGCAACTTGCAGTTCCCCATAATATTTTTCCTGGATCAGCTCGTTTAGAAACACCACTTGTTTGCATTGGATTAGCAGTGTCACTAGTTATTTGAACAGTTTCATGAGCTAAAGCAAGATTGCCACCTTTGTTATATATTAAAAACGGAACATGAGTTATACTAGCTGATCCTGATAAAGTATTTAAAGTACTAAAAGAAGCTTCTAAACCAACAACTTGTAACCATATTTTAAGTTTTCCAACAAAACAAAATTGTGGCAACGATTGATACTGTGCAGGTGATAAAAATTGGCTTAAATGATTAGTAGCAAATTGTCCAGCAGAGGTAACATACCTTTTTGCACCTGGTGCAGTAGCAGTAGAACTTTGAACATTAAACCATTTATGTCCATATCCCCAAGTCATTACTAAATGAGTATTACGAAATACTATTCTATTAGCTCTTACTTTTGTAACACTTTTCCACATCATAAAGTCACTTCCTCCACCTGTTGCACCACCACCACCAGAACCATGGCTTCCAGCTCCGGCGCCGTAGGCCAACGATCTCTTCTCGCGATTTCCAACAGCTTCTTCACCTTCGATTGTTGTGTCTGAAGGATCCTCTTGCATGGTTTGCACAGGTTGAAGTGTTTTACCGGAACGAAGGTTTATTCCAGAAGTCGAAGGTTGAGGATTATCATATATTGAAGCACCTTCTCTTGTATTCGAAGGTTTTTGATATTTATCAAATTCAGTTAAAATTTCATCCCAATCTTCGTCTTGAAGATCAAACAATTGATTTTGATCACGTTGCTCATCCAAACTTGCTTTCTTAGCTGCCTTTCGTTTTTTGTTAATAATAGCGATTTGTTTCCAGGATATAGATTTTCGTTGACCTGACTTGGTCGTCCACGTCTTTATAGCAGGCATACCATCGTAAAACTGGAAGTAGTTACAAATTATCACTGATATATATAAGTTAATATCTAACCACAACGGAAACAGGAAACGGAAAAATTACACTGATAGCTTGCTATAGTCACCACTACCCCGCCCCGCACCCAGCCGGCGCGCGCGAGGCAGCTTCGCTGCCATTCTTCGCGCAATTTGCGCCGGCTGGGTGCGGGGCGGGGTGGTGGTGACTATAGCAAGCTATCAGTGTAATTTTTCCGTTTCCTGTTTCCGTTGTGGTTAGATATTAACTTATATATATCAGTGATAATTGTAACTACTTCCAGTTTTACGATGGTATGCCTGCTATAAAGATGTGGACGACCAAGTCAGGTCAACGAAAATCTATATCCTGGAAACAAATCGCTATTATTAACAAAAAACGAAAGGCAGCTAAGAAAGCAAGTTTGGATGAGCAACGTGATCAAAATCAATTGTTTGATCTTCAAGACGAAGATTGGGATGAAATTTTAACTGAATTTGATAAATATCAAAAACCTTCGAATACAAGAGAAGGTGCTTCAATATATGATAATCCTCAACCTTCGACTTCTGGAATAAACCTTCGTTCCGGTAAAACACTTCAACCTGTGCAAACCATGCAAGAGGATCCTTCAGACACAACAATCGAAGGTGAAGAAGCTGTTGGAAATCGCGAGAAGAGATCGTTGGCCTACGGCGCCGGAGCTGGAAGCCATGGTTCTGGTGGTGGTGGTGCAACAGGTGGAGGAAGTGACTTTATGATGTGGAAAAGTGTTACAAAAGTAAGAGCTAATAGAATAGTATTTCGTAATACTCATTTAGTAATGACTTGGGGATATGGACATAAATGGTTTAATGTTCAAAGTTCTACTGCTACTGCACCAGGTGCAAAAAGGTATGTTACCTCTGCTGGACAATTTGCTACTAATCATTTAAGCCAATTTTTATCACCTGCACAGTATCAATCGTTGCCACAATTTTGTTTTGTTGGAAAACTTAAAATATGGTTACAAGTTGTTGGTTTAGAAGCTTCTTTTAGTACTTTAAATACTTTATCAGGATCAGCTAGTATAACTCATGTTCCGTTTTTAATATATAACAAAGGTGGCAATCTTGCTTTAGCTCATGAAACTGTTCAAATAACTAGTGACACTGCTAATCCAATGCAAACAAGTGGTGTTTCTAAACGAGCTGATCCAGGAAAAATATTATGGGGAACTGCAAGTTGCACGGAATATCCAACTTCAACAACTTTACCAAGAAATTGGCCTAATTATGATTCTTGGATTTTACCAACTAATACTGTTGGTGCAGGTGGTAATATTTGGGCAACTGGTTCAGCTTATGGTATCCCATTTTTAAGTAGTGTATATTCCCAAGGAATTGCTAGTCGTGCTGTAGATAATGGTGAAATATTTGAATATGAATATATTCCTAAAATTTCTCCTATTAAAAGTGTTAGTAGAGCTCATGGTTTTGCAGTAAAAAAAGATCAATGGCATACAGGTAATACTCCTAGAGTGTGTAGAATGTATACTGTTGACGATGCTAATGGTAAAATGTCTGTTGAAAATGTTCATCTTGGACCTCTAATATTTTGAATATGATCAAGCAATTGAAAAAAGTAATGTTTTAAGTAAAATAAATGAAGGACATAAAGTAGGTATTATTCCTTCTTTTAGTTTGGGAATTAATCCTGTTCCAAACAATGCTCCAGGAAATGAAAATTCTTATGTAAATGCAAAATTAATTATACAAATGACAACTGAAATTGAAATAGATACTTGTTTTGAAACGTATAGTAATCATATACAATTGCTTGGTCATAAAGATGAATTATTTATGTCTTATGAATGTCCAGATTTTAATACTGCTTTATATATGGATGGAATAGCTATTGATTCTGGAGCATGTTTTGCTAGTTCTACGACTGCTTCTACAAAACCACCTGCGAAAGTAGTTGATCAAACACAACAGGCAGGAACAAGTAATGTAGGAGCAGTTGATGAACAAGAATTGACATTGAGAAAACTTAGGGAACAACAAGAAGCAGCAAGGAAAAGGAAATTGGAAGCAGAAAAAAAAAACAAGTAAACAAGCAAAGACTTCATAAATGTATATTTATTCAAAATGTAATAAATTGTATTCTTTAAACAAATAAAACAAACATAAAGGATTTAATTGTTTTTCTATAATCATATCCCAATAATTCCATGTATATTTTTCTATTCTAACATCCCATACAGGTCCTTTAAACATTTCAGTATTACAACATACAATAACAGGAGTTTTATAAATAGTAAAATCTTCCTTATGTTTTACTTGAATGTTGGTTGGATCACCACTAAAAATTGTTTTTAATTGTTCTAAACTTCCTGGATCAAAATTTGGATCATCCATAACTATTAATCTTTTATTTGCACATTCTTGTAATCCAAATGTAGTTGTTTTGTTGTTTTTATTACACCAACCAGTATTAACCATTGCACTTGCAACCATACGTACAAAAGTACTTTTGAAACTATTAGGATCACCAATCAACTGAATACAATTTTTTTTACCATTATTTCTATTCAATACATTATAAAGAGTAATAATAAAATCTCGTACACTGTCCCAATCACTTCCAAATTGATGATCAAATAATTCTTTTAAAATTTTTAAAGATATTTCTACTGAATAATAATACATATTAAAATCCACATGAAAAGCTTCAAAATATACTTTATCAGCACTTACAATAAAATAATATAAATCATTGAGATCATATGTTGCTACAATTATTTGTACATGTTCAATTGCATTTAAAAAAATCTTATCAGACAAAGTAATTAAACCCAATCTATTTCGCCATTCTCTAATTACTTTTACTTTTGCAATTGGTACAGTAATATGATTTTGTATGAATTCTATGATTGCCGAAAAGGTGTATCTTTTTTGTCCACCCTGTGGCCCGAGTTCTGTAAATGCATTAGGTAATTTTGACTTTCGATTACAAATTCCCGTATCGGTTGAACAAATTTGGTCTGACTGTCTCCTTCCAAATCCAGAAATAGCCGAATTTCTCTTTTCTTCGCTTTCCACCACTGGTTTTTGGCTAACATTTGAATTTGCTTCCCATCGAATATTTGAACAATGGTGTAAAATGGTTTGACTGTCTCTTGAAAATATGAGGTAGTAACACCGTTCGAATTTTTTACCAAAATATGAGAGGAGATTTGATTTGCTCCTGTCTCCTCGTTGGTAAATTTTGGTGTAGTTAGGCCTCCCAATTCTATTAATGACTTCATATTTGAAGTTGCATCGACAACATCCGTGGTGTCGTCTGCAAGCATGAACTGTGTGGAGGTGTTCTGCGTTGGTTCCGACTTTTTCGATAAAAAGGAGACAGAAGTCTCCGACTTGCTTTCTTTCAGCAAGTTGTCGTAAATAGTGTGTAAAGCCTTTTCTGTTACCTTTATATTGTGTTTCTGTGAACACAGAATGTGTCCAATCTTTTTGCTCATTGAAAGAATTACAGTATTCAGTGAGTTCGTTTCCAAGTCTAAGGGTGTTGCCTGTTCTAATATTTCCTGGAATATCTTCATTAATAAATTCCTTGGCCCTTTTTTGAAATTTGTTATAGACCCAATTAATGTATTTATAAATTTTTTTTGGTCAGTAAACAAACCCACAATATTACAGAGAATACATATAAAATCATACAAATTACCAATAACTTGAGGTACAGATTTAATTTCTGTTGTAATGAGCTTTTTTTTTTTGTTTGCTCAGAATTTTTCGATGAACAATTAAGTTTTCTCTTGTTGTTACCTTTGATATCTTGTCCCTTTTCGTCATCAGATGAACGTCCACAGGTTCACAAGTTTCACTTTTTTCTACTTGTATTTCTTGAGCTGCTGGTATTTCTGTGTCAGAACAATCTGAACTAGAAACATCTGGTGAAGGCATAATTTTAAAAAAATTATACAATTCTTCCTTTGTTGGTTTATGATAAACAGGGTTGTATAATTTCTTTAACAATCTGAAACAACATTACCATTACCAGATTTAAGAACAAATTTAGCGGTATTTGGTCCGAAAATTCTTTCGGAAAAACATGCTTTCAAACAACAATTACAAAACAAATAATTACTCATAGAGTATACTGTACTTAAATAATCATTAAAATTTTTACAATATATGATTTTTTCATCAAAACTATAGTGACCAAAATGAGGTAATTCTGTTACGAAATCAAATTGACGCCTATAACCAGCATTTTCAGGAAGAAAACTTTCTTCCATATTTTTAAGAGCAATGTCATCATGAATATTAATCACATATAAATGAAAACACTGGACACAATACACACCTTTTAACATTGGTGCTCTCAACAGTTCACTTGATGAACCAACATTTCTTTTTTTGAGAGTATGTGAAACATTTAAACCTATAACTTTATAGCAGACATTTAATATTTGAATTTGCCATTTTATTTTCTGTGAATGTTTTTCATAAGCCAACCATTTAAATTCATTTATAGGTTTTAATCTCATAAATCGCATAAAGTGGTCAAATCGTCTATATGCATGTTTTGACCAATCAAAAAAAGAAATGAATTGTTCATCTACTGGCAATAAATTCTTTGATATACAAGATTCACATCTCTTAAATGTGCATATAACATTAAATCATCGTAGTACAATGGTTTGATATCAAAAGGGCGAAAACCTCTAGTACAATCTGATGTTACAATTGTTTCATGAGTATCATCTAAAGTTACACCTCTCATACTAGGTTGTATTACAGGTGCAAGATGAGCTTCAATTTCTTCTAAATGTTCATTAGATAATAAATTAAAATCAATACTTGAATGAACAGAACGCGTATCACTAGTATTTTCTTCTTCTTCTTCAGAAGACCAAATATCAAATAAATTTCGAACACTTACACTTACTGCTGCTGCTTCTTCTTTATAGACGACTTCACGTTGGGCTAGGTCCTCCAAACCTGCAAAAATTAAGCTGATAAGAACAGATTTATTGGTAATGCTTACTTCACTAGATACATTGAAATTTTGAGTGCTTGCAATAATATATGATAATCTTATACAGTTAGTCACAATCCAAGTATTACCATTACACTTTGATCTTAGCCAAAACGCCGAGAAGCGATACGTTTTACAGGTGTTGCTACTCTTTTTGAGTAAGTCAGGATCGAGGGTAGAACACAAAGGTGTCCCCAGACCTTAGCGAAAATTTTCGAAACTGCCGGATTGACTTCCTTCGATGGCCGAGCTACCGCATTTTTGCGGATGGTGCTGTTTGTACGAAAGTGATAGGAGACAATATGTAGTCTCTATGCCTCATATAAATAACTGACTTTCGGTGATTGAGTACCGCCTGGCGCCTGCCGCGCAAAAGTGGAAAATAACCGACCCCGCCTCCCGAAAATGGCTGGTGGCCCCATATCTCGATCGAGAGGGGTTAAGGTAGGGCCCACAAGGTGCAGACCACTGGAAGAAAGCGGTCGCATAATTTTGAGTAACTTTATTCGTAACTGCAAAACGGCATGGCAACGCACAGCGTCCGACTCACAACACGCGCGTCGTCGGCGGAGACGACGACATTTCGCGAAAAGACAAGGTCTCTAATAACTAAGTATCAGAGTACAGGAACCACAGCTTGGAATCCTGTAAAGAAGCAAAAATACCTGGGTCCATATTTGGAGTAGCACAAACGGTAAAATAACTGCGGGATGGTTAAACACGTTTTAACCCAGGATAAGGAAAAATAATTTGTATATATATAACTAAATTCCCCCCCCCCCCCCCCGAGCTATGGGAAGTGCGGATTAGGTACTGGGGGCGGCGAAGGGTTCAGCAATTGGCTACCCTGCAGAAGTTAATACACACGAGACGGAAATAAAACATAGTCGTTAAGCCAGAGAAGGAAATTTCACACAGAAGTCATATCAGCTTAATATTCTGACACTTCCAGATTATTCAACTCATTTCTATGTTTTGATTGAGATTAGGTTGGCCGATCCCGGCGGTACTGCAATGCCGGGCCAACCCGCGACAGAGGTGGAGCAAGCCCCTAGCACTCCGTCATGTTCCAAAAATGAGTTTAATATTCTGGTCCAGCGATGCTGGACGTATCAGATATTAAGCTGATAAGAACAGATAAATGGTTGTTTATTAGTAATGCTTACTTCACTTGATACATTGAAATTTGAGTGCTAGGGGCTGGCAATAATGTATGATAATATTATACAGTAAGTCACAATCCAAGTGTTGCCAAAAGGCCGAGAAGCGATAAGTTTTGCAGGTGTTGCTACTCTTTTTGAGTACTTCAGGATCGAGGGTAGAACGCCAAGGTGTCCCCAGACACTAGCGAAAATTTTCGAAACTGCCGGATTGACTTCCTTCGATGGCCGAGCTACCGCATTTTTGCGGATGGTGCTGTTTGTACGGAAGTGATAGGAGACAATAAGTAGTCTCTATGCCTCATATAAATAACTGACTTTCGGTGATTGAGTACCGCCTGGCGCCAGCCGCGCAATGGTGGAAAATAACCGACCCCGCCTCCCGAAAGTGGCTGGTGGCCCCGTATCTCGATCGAGAGGGCTTAAGGTAGGGCCCACAAGGTGCAGAACACTGAAAGAAAGCGCTCGCAAAATTTTGAGTAACTTTATTCGTAAATGCAAGACGGCATGGCAAAGCACAGCGTCCGACTCACAACACGCGACGATATTTCGCGAAAAGACAAGGTCTCTAATAACTAAGTATCAGAGTACAGGAACCACAGCTTGGAATCCTGTAAAGAAGCAAAAATACCTGGGTCCATATTTGGAGTAGCACAAACGGTAAAATAACTGCGGGATGGTTAAACACGTTTTAACCCAGGATAAGGAAAAATAATTTGTATATATATAACTAAATTCCCCCCCCCCCCCCGAGCTATGCGAAGTGCGGATTAGGTACTGGGGGCGGCGAAGGGTTCAGCAATTGGCTACCCTGCAGAAGTTAATACACACGAGACGGAAATAAAACATAGTCGTTAAGCCAGAGAAGGAAATATCACACAGAAGTCATATCAGCTTAATATTCTGACACTTCCAGATTATTCAACTCATTTCTATGTTTTGATTGAGATTAGGTTGGCCGATCCCGGCGGTACTGCAATGCCGGGCCAACCCGCGACAGAGGTGGAGCAAGCCCCTAGCACTCCGTCATGTTCCAAAAATGAGTTTAATATTCTGGTCCAGCGATGCTGGACGTATCAGATATTAAGCTGATAAGAACAGATAAATGGTTGTTTATTAGTAATGCTTACTTCACTTGATACATTGAAATTTGAGTGCTAGGGGCTGGCAATAATGTATGATAATATTATACAGTAAGTCACAATCCAAGTGTTGCCAAAAGGCCGAGAAGCGATAAGTTTTGCAGGTGTTGCTACTCTTTTTGAGTACTTCAGGATCGAGGGTAGAACGCCAAGGTGTCCCCAGACACTAGCGAAAATTTTCGAAACTGCCGGATTGACTTCCTTCGATGGCCGTGCTACCGCATTTTTGCGGATGGTGCTGTTTGTACGGAAGTGATAGGAGACAATAAGTAGTCTATGCTTCATATAAATAACTGACTTTCGGTGATTGAGTACCGCCTGGCGCCAGCCGCGCAAAGGTGGAAAATAACCGACCCCGCCTCCCGAAAGTGGCTGGTGGCCCCGTATCTCGATCGAGAGGGCTTAAGGTAGGGCCCACAAGGTGCAGAACACTGAAAGAAAGCGCTCGCAAAATTTTGAGTAACTTTATTCGTAAATGCAAGACGGCATGGCAAAGCACAGCGTCCGACTCACAACACGCGACGATATTTCGCGAAAAGACAAGGTCTCTAATAACTAAGTATCAGAGTACAGGAACCACAGCTTGGAATCCTGTACAGAAGTAAAAATACGTGTGTCCATACTAGGAGTAGCACAAACGGTAAAATGACTGCGGGATGGTTAAACACGTTTTCACCTAGGTACGGATTTTTTTGTATATATATATAAAAAACTAATTTCCCCCATCTCACTCGTTCCCCCCGAGCTATGTGAAGTGAGGAGGAGGAACTGGATTCGGGCAGTGAATAAAATAATGATGATGATTGCTGCTGCTGCTGCTGCTGCTGCTGCTGCTGCTGCTGCTGCTGCTGCTGCTGCTGCTGCTGCTGCTGCTGCTGCTGCTGCTGCTGCTGCTGCTGCTGCTGCTGCTGCTGCTGCTGCTGCTGCTGCTGCTGCTGCTGCTGCTGCTGCTGCTGCTGCTGCTGCTGCTGCTGCTGCTGCTGCTGCTGCTGCTGCTGCTGCTGCTGCTGCTGCTGCTGCTGCTGCTGCTGCTGCTGCTGCTGCTGCTGCTGCTGCTGCTGCTGCTGCTGCTGCTGCTGCTGCTGCTGCTGCTGCTGCTGCTGCTGCTGCTGCTGCTGCTGCTGCTGCTGCTGCTGCTGCTGCTGCTGCTGCTGCTGCTGCTGCTGCTGCTGCTGCTGCTGCTGCTGCTGCTGCTGCTGCTGCTGCTGCTGCTGCTGCTGCTGCTGCTGCTGCTGCTGCTGCTGCTGCTGCTGCTGCTGCTGCTGCTGCTGCTGCTGCTGCTGCTGCTGCTGCTGCTGCTGCTGCTGCTGCTGCTGCTGCTGCTGCTGCTGCTGCTGCTGCTGCTGCTGCTGCTGCTGCTGCTGCTGCTGCTGCTGCTGCTGCTGCTGCTGCTGCTGCTGCTGCTGCTGCTGCTGCTGCTGCTGCTGCTGCTGCTGCTGCTGCTGCTGCTGCTGCTGCTGCTGCTGCTGCTGCTGCTGCTGCTGCTGCTGCTGCTGCTGCTGCTGCTGCTGCTGCTGCTGCTGCTGCTGCTGCTGCTGCTGCTGCTGCTGCTGCTGCTGCTGCTGCTGCTGCTGCTGCTGCTGCTGCTGCTGCTGCTGCTGCTGCTGCTGCTGCTGCTGCTGCTGCTGCTGCTGCTGCTGCTGCTGCTGCTGCTGCTGCTGCTGCTGCTGCTGCTGCTGCTGCTGCTGCTGCTGCTGCTGCTGCTGCTGCTGCTGCTGCTGCTGCTGCTGCTGCTGCTGCTGCTGCTGCTGCTGCTGCTGCTGCTGCTGCTGCTGCTGCTGCTGCTGCTGCTGCTGCTGCTGCTGCTGCTGCTGCTGCTGCTGCTGCTGCTGCTGCTGCTGCTGCTGCTGCTGCTGCTGCTGCTGCTGCTGCTGCTGCTGCTGCTGCTGCTGCTGCTGCTGCTGCTGCTGCTGCTGCTGCTGCTGCTGCTGCTGCTGCTGCTGCTTGCTGCTGCTGCTGCTGCTGCTGCTGCTGCTGCTGCTGCTGCTGCTGCTGCTGCTGCTGCTGCTGCTGCTGCTGCTGCTGCTGCTGCTGCTGCTGCTGCTGCTGCTGCTGCTGCTGCTGCTGCTGCTGCTGCTGCTGCTGCTGCTGCTGCTGCTGCTGCTGCTGCTGCTGCTGCTGCTGCTGCTGCTGCTGCTGCTGCTGCTGCTGCTGCTGCTGCTGCTGCTGCTGCTGCTGCTGCTGCTGAGAAAATTTATAAAAATATAAATAAAAAGAAAAAAGCAAACAACCGATATACCCACCAACTAAAACCGTAATAATAGTTAAAAACTTAAGATAATTAGGCAAAATAATACAATAAGGAATAGGGAATAATAATCATCTTATTATAGAACCACCAATTACAGCAACAAATAATAAACCAAATATACCCCAAAATATATAATTAGAATTATTATCAAAAAATAATAATTAATATGACCATAATAATTAATCATTGAATAATAAAATAAGCGGAAAGAATATATAGCTGTCAACCCAGTAGAAATATAAAATAAAATAAAAATTAAATAATTTATATAATATATTGAAGATAATTCTGCTTCTTCTTCTTCTTCTTCGTCACAAGGATCTACCCGGCGCCTCCACCAAAATAATGTTACGTAGTAAACCAAAAATTCAGAATCCTAGGGCGTAGCGGGGAAGTAGACGAAACACTCAGGTTAAAGCAACTAAGCTTTATTAACAGTTGGCACAGTACAGAAGCACGGAGCGAACTGACTCCGGCTAGAAAGGAGTATCGCTTATATAGTGATGAAGAACAGTCTAGAACATTAACACTAGTAACAACAAGAATATTCCAGAATTGTTTACACAAAGTTAAGAAATTAAAATTTTACAGTACTTAATGGATTCGAACCCACGACCTTTAGTCCCACTGTCTCTTAGCGTAACCACTACGCTACGACAGTCTTTCCTTCATCGTGGCCTGATTCACTTGATGTGCGACAAGATGGTGACAGTCGACTTTTCAGGATAGAGATCGAGGATATTACACATAATAAACAT
>JARYHS010006294.1:0-21662 GCA_031002005.1 Vandiemenella viatica
TCTCTAAATATAATAGATCAACCATAATCTAAATATTCCCAATTTACGGAATTTAGATATTTTCTGTCAATTATTTTTTAAATCACCTCTTTCTGTAAATTTTTCCATTCTGGAAGTCACTTACCAACAATCTCTACCATAAAAGTAAATGACTATTATGAATTTTACCTCACCCTGTCAACCCCTCTGGAAAGCAAAGAACTGTCCATCTTTACACATATACATATATATATTCCTACCCTGATCTCAATTTGAGACATTACGCTTCCCCCAAAATCATCCCCTTAACCTATCCCAATAGTTTCTCACATCTATTCCATATTCGCCTTCCTTCCTGAAGTGAAATCACTCACATAGAAATGCGATCCAAAAGTAAGAAATCAAAACATTATGATTGTAGCAGTTGAAAGGAGCTAAAACACTATAATCATCGATAGGAGTGTAAGGCTGAAGCCCTTAAATAGCTCTCTGACACCTACTTGCAGACCCCACACCACTAACGTCAGAAAAGTGCCTATTACTCAGCTTCCAAGGTCTCTGATCGCATTGCATTTCCGTCCTTGCTCCTAAGAGCCCCCAGATTTCTGACAAGTACATTCTGTCCAAGATAATAAAGTGAAATGGTCCCCCATAGAGCACATATCTGCCTTCTTGTACCAACACCTATAATGTTTCATACAAGCCATCCCATCACACATCAGAGAATGTCCCCACTTCCTAACTCATATGTCGACATGCCCCACACTCCTACCTGCTTATTCTACCATAGTTACTACAGACATCACCTTTGGCTACACCATCATCCCATATGTGCAGAGTCTCAATGCCCTTGAATGTTGCCTTCACATGTGCCCTTCATACAGTATCCCTCGCACTGCATTATTTATTTCACTGGCCTGCTTTATTATAACCAAAAAATTTCTACCGTCCTGCCTCATAGCTAACAAGGCACTGCTAGGTGCACTCACATTATACTCATGTGATGACTCTTTCAAGGATAGATTAGAAGATTCTTCTAAATATTACCAGACTACCCACTATATGATTTGGACGCATATATGACATTTTTATAAACCAGACCCACAGTAACACCTCTGTCCACATCAAACTAACAACAATATCTATGTTTTGAAAGCTGCCACTCATATCACACTAAACACCACCTCCTCTGCAGCTTAACAATTTGAGGCAGATGTATTTTCAGAAGGTTCTCTTGTCAAGCTAAATCATATGTGTAAAATATATTCTACCTGAATGGGTACAGACAAACCCAGATCAGGGGAGCACTTTGCAAGAAAGATAAGAGGAAGGAAAGGAAACAAGAGACTAAATAACATATTATTTTAGCATATGCTGGGATGTCTTCAGGATGTATTGCCAGACTGGTAAGCAAAGTCAGTATGAAGACCTTCTTCTGACCATCCAGTAAGTTAAGGGATTGCGAGATGTGTATGCCTGGACCTAGTGATGAGGTTAGCAATAACTTTGTATAGTTTAGAGAAGTCTCTTATTTGACATCAAGAGAACATGAATGTTAACCAATACAAAAGGATACCAGTACAGCTTGATTAAGGACATATGGGCTAGAGATGTGTTGTTCATCAGTAAACCAGTTCTTTCCAAAAAAAATTCTGAAAGGAAGAGTGAGCTGTCACTCACAAAAAGTAAACAGTAGTTCTTCTTGGAGTCACTCAGCCATTTGTTTGGCCAGGGTCTAGAACAGTACGCGATCTTGTTTTAACTAATTTTAATCGAGTGAGCGCCAATAACAAGTTTTGCCTTTGTCAGTGTCTGTCACGCATCGCCCGACAGCTGTTCACTCACCCACGTGAATTCTCTGTTCTACACCATGACACCAGTCACTGTTTATCTGCTCCAATCTTTGCTCTACAGATCCAGAGTTACTAGTTTGTTCATTCATTCTCTTTTCTTTTCTCTCTGGCAGTGGGTGAGTTATTCTCCATTCCAACACTCACCGGTGCAATGCCAGTGGTCTGCAAGTACGACTGACCTACTGTCAGACAGGCCGGATGACTTTGGCGCGTGGGGATGGGTGCACCAACCTGCAGCGAATTGTTACCACAATGTCCTCTGCCGTTCCGGAATTCTTCTGCCGCTCCTTTCCACGTTCGGCTGTTGTTACTGTAAATTTCCTGACACCACTGCGATTTAATCTACCAGTCACAGAACTGGTTGGAATGCGGGAAAGTCTTGTGGAAAAGAATTTGCGCCGCGAACATTTAATTTATTTATTGGCCACAAAGTTACACAAAATATGGCCGAGGAGCGGGTCCACCTCGCTTCCAATTAATAGCAACTTTCCAGGGAGACGACAAAGTTAGTTGGGCAGCGGGGCGACCGTGCGAGAGCCGATGTGAATACTATGATGTTTTCGGGCAAAAAGAGCTCGCGAAGCGTGCCGACCGTCCTCGTAACCTCGGACTCGCGTCAGCGAAGTTCGGAAATTGCCGATTCGCGTCAGCGAATTCCGCGGTCGCAAACATCCGGCGAGCGGTCTGCAGCTCGACCTGCGCCTCGCTTAACAAATTCAACTTTAAGTAACATTAATAATTTTGAGCTCTCACACTACCACTTCATTTCTCTCTCTTTCCATTAAGTTGTAATGTTATACATGTTCTCTTACATCTTTAGTGTAAATTACAGTTCTGATGTATTAAATGACCACTCCACACATTTAAACATAGTTGTGACATGATGCCTTGTTTGATATTTTTGTCATTGTTTTGCGTTAAAGATGCGTCATTCGTGAGTGAAATGGTCCTTCAAATCTGGGCAAATTTGAAGAAAAAATGGAAATATGCTGCTGAACGAAAAAAGCCCCAAGTATTATCTATGAACAGTAACTTCCATTCGATTTAAGGTGAAAAGATTTGTGAAAGTGGTAGTGCACTTTGTGATTCGTACCTACATATAAATTAATGTAAAATTGACCATGCTTTATTGTTATCAAACTATCCACTCAAAAATTCTCGGCAACCCAAAAAGTATTTCACTGACGCTTTGAAATGGCATTTTTTTTTTCACGAAAATATCCGTAAATATTTAAGAGGGGAAAAATATTTCAAGATAAGTAGAAAAATATATGAAACTAATCGCCTCTGACATTAATGTGCGTAATTAGTCTAAATGTAAAAAAAGTACAGATATTTCTCTCAAAGTGGAAATCACCATTCTCTTTATTTAAAATAAGCTAGTGCACTAGTGAACCATTCGAAAGAACCAGTTCCTTTTACTGAGTGATCAAATGAGAGACATAGTCAACCTCTAATATGGGCTATCGACTAAATGCACTACAAAACACACTTATTGTCAAAACTGTTCACAAATGCATTTCAAATAGCAGACGTTCCATTCCTTTGAATATCTACAATGCCTCCAACCATAATTAATAACTCACCACACCCTGATTCTGAGCACACTATCTCTGCACTAAGTGGCACATGTGATCATGATATTCGTAGCAACCAGGGCAGCAATTCAATAAACTCCACACTTTGCTTGATAATGAAGCCAGAGAGTTATTTTCCAACATCTCATCAAATTGATCAGGTTGCCCATAGGGAAGCTGAAGCATTTAACGTGTTGCTTGATTGTGGTTTCTTGAAACTGCTCAACTAAGATGATCAATTTATTTCAAGCATCAGTAATCATATTTTGGCTATAATATTTCATGTGATGTTCAAATATCATTATGCAAGACTGAGAAACCACAGTTGGCAAAGAAGACTACACTGAAACTTATTACCAACAAAGATATTGTTTAGTATTTAACTGATTATTTGTTTTTACTTGAGTACAATACCAGAAAGGAAATGATAATGTTCAATTCAGGTATTAATTACATATTACATATTTACTATCTTCCAGCTGTACTGCTATGCTTAACTATAGTTTCATTTTCGCCAACACTAATGTCAAGCATTGAAGTTATATGCTAAAACATCAATCTCAAAAGTATTATTATTGGATAAATCTTACCTCCTCTGAAGAAAGGTGGAAGGAAGTTGTGTAGATTTGTTAGAGTCCTGATGAAGTTGAAGCATGGCCAAATCTTCAAATACTTCAGAACAACGGATACAGATATACAAAGGGCAGTGAACCACGGTGATATGTCTGAATACATGTTTGATTAGAGAATTCCATGATGAAAATATCTGTGCACAAAGAGCACAGACAAGTTGAAACGATGATTGTTTCTTTAAAGTAATTTCACTTTTATAATGAGCCGTATGGGCATACAGGGTTGACAGGTCCAAGAAAACCAAGCCACACTGAGAGCAAATAAATTTTGGAATGTTTATGTTTGAGTCATGATAAAAAACATGTCTTATTAATGAATCACGTGTAATACAGACATGCAGACATTTAGCACATGTCAGCTGCAGTTGCCTTGTAACTGATGTGGTTCTGTGGTTCTTCTCATAAGACATATCGACACAGTTTATTTCAGATTGAACTAAATCAGTATTTTTAGCCATCTGCCCTGAAACAATCTTCTCCAATGAAACAGTATCCTCCTGATCACAACGCTTATCTAATAATTTTTTTGGAACTGTAGTTGTTACCCTGCAAGAAGAGAAACTAAAATTAATTTATTTACTGTACTGTATGCAAAAAAATTAATTAATATAAGTAGATATAGATGCAGCATAGTTATAAAATTAGTAAAACTAGTTCAGTCATTACAAAAATATACAAATACCTGCCACACAGGGAAAAAAATGCTACACTGTTTTATTATACAATTTTCCTAAACACCTGAATCAAATACATGAAAGTAGCATACTTATAATGAAAGCTGAACAGAATGGTTGCCCGCATTTAGGCAATTTGGTCAGAAGGAATTCAGATGACACACTAAACACAAGATGTATAAGAAAGCAACCCACACCGACCAAAATTAAAGTGCATATACTGATGAGGAGACTGGTGTCATCAGAACTAGTGCTTTGGGCCAAAACCATCTATGAAGAATGAAACCTTCCAGTAGAGCTAGACAAATTGTGATGTCTATTCTACATAAATAGGTATAGGAAGCCTAGATGATCAACAGAGTCTTTTGAAACAAAGATTAGTAGATGGAAAAGAAGCAACAGGCTTAAAAAAATTGTTGTTACAATTTTCTCAAGCATTTTTGGCAAAAACCGCTAGATTGAAAGGAATAGAAATTACTCATGGCTTTGAGTTAAAGTCAACACAAATGTTTAACCAACATAAAAAGGACACTCAGGCAGCTTGATTTACAAAGTTAAGGAGATATTGTAACCAGGCACATAGAGTATCAGCTTTGGGCAACATGGAAACCATTTATTAATTACCGGTACTTAATAGAAAGGAGACAAAGCTATCAAGGCCACTCAAGATTGCGCTCCAACCAGCACATGATACCCTCCACTACGCCCACCACACCCGTAGCCCTGCTGCCCAACATGCCTCACTATGCCTCTCGTACCTCCACCTACACACGAGGAAAAACTTGGCACACATCACTGTGAAGCCAAAAGCAAATTCTGCATGCCTTGAGTATATGAGTGCAACCACTCTAGAAAACTGACACTTTGCTGGAATATCAAATCAAAAACTGACGTTGAAACATTGACAGAAACTGACACTTAATTCACCTAGTTGAGAAAGAATTTTTCACACTGTTCTTACACCAGGAAAACCTCCATTGCTTCAACAATTAAAACATCTGCATACCAATAAAGATACATTTTCTCCCAGTATAGACTAGCATCTGGTATTCTGTAGATTATTGAAACCACTTAACCAGGATTCTCAGTTTACTTCATTCTTCCTAACAATAATATTACTTTGGCCATACTATTTCCTGTTATATAGTAACCTCATTTATCATTAACTAGAACTCATATCTTACCATTACTCAAGACTGACAATTAACTTGATAATAAAAACTACACAGAAACTTGGCACCAGAAAAGGAAGTATTCCACGATACTTAGTTTTTAGTTCATTCTTGACTACATTAATGAAGAGTTGATAATTTCTGATGCAGGGCTTAAGCATGAAATTTAATTACATATACAAAAGCCTGCAACTATTTATTATGTCTGTACTGAAACATAGTTTTGTTTTATGTTGTTTATCGGGCTTTAGGGCGCGTCAACATCGAGGTTATTAGCAGCCCAGTTTTGTTTTAATGTATACTGATTTAAAACAAAGTAGATCGAAGCCAAAATCTCAATCTCCAAAGCATTAGCATAACCTCAAATTAAAGTAGTTTGGCTAAATCTTACCTTGTTTGCAAAAATGAGGAAGGAAGTTGTGAAGATCTGCATGAGTCCTGATGGAGATGGAGCCTTGTCAAATCTTCAAATACTCGTGAGCAATGCATACAGACATTCAGGGGGCAGGAAACAGCTGAGACATGCTTAAACACGTGTTTTATCAGAGAACTCCAAGATAGGCATATCTGTGCACAAAAGGACACACACAGGATGAAATAACGGCTGTTGCGTCAAAATTATTTCACAGGTATGATAAGCTCTATGTGCACCAAATGTTGACAAATCTAAGAAAATTAGTCCACATTGTTGGCAAATGTATTTTGGAATATTTATGAGAGAGTTGTGACCGAAAACATGTCTTATTAGAAAATCTCGTGTATTATAAATATTCAGACATTTAGCGCAAGTCAGCTGCAGGGGCCTGACAGCTGATATGTTACTACTGTTCCACTCATGAGATGTACTGAGACTGTTTATATTAGACCAAATTAAATCGGTATTTACAGCCATCTGAACACAAATTGTCTCCTCCACCACACCAGAGCTAACAAGTTTTGTTGAAATCCAATTGTTGCCCTGCAAAGAGAAACAAAAATTAGTTCGCTACACTACAATATACACAAATGTTCAGGGATATGGGTATATATAGACACAGAATACACTGAAAATTACAAAATCAGTAAAACCTCTAACATCATTACAAAAAAATATATTACTTTCTTCACACCAATATACTGATTTGCAACATTAATTAGAATGCTATGTACCAGACATATGTTAAACTGTAAACTTTATTCTAAGATACATTTGTTATATAATGCACCTTCCTATGGAATTATATCAGCGAGCTGCATTTTAAAATAAAAAAGACCAAATGTGGTGTATAATCAGGGTAAGTGGTAAAACAATGGCCTCACATTCAGGAATCGATTTCGAATCACCAGTCAGCCATCAAGATTTGGGTTTTCCATGGTTTCCCCAAACCAGTCATCAAATGCTGGGATGCTTCCTTCAAAAGGCTATGGATGAATTCCTTTTTCTTCCATTGCATCCCCTCCTCCCCAGTGCTTTCTTACCTCTGACTACCTCAACATCAATGAGACAAAAGGCCAGAAGTAATAAAAAAAAAGGAAACAAAATACAGAAAAATACTGATTTACAAAAAAGTTATGAATTCCTCATACAAATTTGACAAGAGTACCAATATTCAATGATAAGGTAGTCTCTACTCTAAAATATTAATAATTTCCCTGTTGATAATAATAGTAGATACAGGTATGTTGACAGTATGTAGAGTTATACAACAGACAGATAATAACACATTCTCATGCTCCTTGCTATAAGTGGCTTGTCTCACATAAGTAAAATTTCTTTGCAAAAAGTGCACTAGTCTCTATATTATAACCAAAAAGACATTTCTAAAACTGGTAATATGCTTTACACTTCCATACTGATGATATAATACAGTAAATTATATACTTTTGTATGATATAATTTATATTAAAATTAAAAATTTCGATCCCTATCACACTTAAAAACAAACAAATTTGTACTAGTCTTAATGATCACTATATGCAAAGTTTATTTGGTATAAAGAACAAAGTGAATACTGTTATCAATAAACTCAAAGGAAAATTTAATATCATACAGTACAGAACATAAGTACTAATTTCATTCTCTGGTAAACAATAATTATGTAATACAAATAAAATTCATGCCAGGTGATTTTTTGAAGATTAAAAGTAAACAAGAAGTATGCCAGCAGGAACTTACTGTTCATCAACCCCAAAGTGTAAATCAATAGATTTTGAAACAGTGATACAGTTACCTCCGAGAGAGGGTAACAATAGTTATTCTTACAGTTATGTGGAACCACAACTACGGTTCTGGTCACTAAAAAGTGCCAATGGAGCTATTTCTGACCACCATGTAACCATCTCAACTGTTAGTATCACTGATGATGCCCCATTCAACAAGGGCGAAACGTGTCTGAGCATATATAAATAAAACCAGTTTCTAATAAATGGTGTTTTCATTTACAAATATATAGCCAGTGCTTTATAGCTTATTAATGTAATATATCTGTGCTCTTCTGACATCTGAAACAGACTCATCTGCAGAATAAAACTCTTCGGTTCCTCACAAGAATACTTCAGCAATGATATTTATACTAAGACTAATATGTTTATATACAAAAATAATAAAGCTGAAAGTATATCCCTGACAGAATTAAAAATATATCCTCATATGTTGCTTTGGGATTTTTTTTTTTTTTTTTTTTTTTTTTGCCATGGCCTTTTGCTTCAAATGATTTTAGGAAATCACGGAAAACACAAATTTGGATGCCCTGATGGGTATTTGAATCTGTGTTCTCCCAAATGCGAGACCAGAGTGTTACTGTTCATCTGCCATATTGGGTAAAAGGAAAGCCAATAGGATAACTAAATACACTTTGTGGGAATCATACCTTTCTAGGCCACACAAGCAATATTTGTAACATTTGTTGATAATACCAGTATCAAAATTCTCAATAAAATTGCTGGCAAGTAATACTTTAAATATAACCCCAATGGAAGTTACAAACAATCATAAACTACATCATAAAGACAATGATTAATAAAATACAAGTTCCAGATGAATAAATATACATAGATCCATGAAAAACAGCAGTGAAGGCTACTACTGTTATGAGGATTTAATCAGTGAACTCAAGTTGTGAAAATTGTTCACAGTTACTATGTACAGTGAGGTCACTGGGTTAATAATTTGGGTCAAACTTATGGGACATTAACTTATGGGATATTAAGAACTAGTTTTGACCTTCCTTGGCTAAATATTCATACTCATAACAAGTCAAACAACTTGTGAATCGTCAAGCATAATACTTTTTGCTTACTGTAAAAAAATAAAATAGAGCTGTGTTAAATCTTTGCATTAAAGCCCCGCTGTGGTGTCCAGGTATTAGGTGTTCATAATGAACTGAACTTTGGTAAAACATTGTAAAACTAAATCAGTTCTGAACTCATTTCACTGGGCAGGTGCTACTAAAGAGTTATGGAAGGAAAGAAGAATAACAATATATGGAATATTAACTTCTCCTTACAAGGTGGTATACTACACAATACGAACAAAAGCAATGAGTAGAGGTGTTCCGGGAAAGTGTGGAATGATACGGCTGATTCCTGACAATTTTTGGGGTAGTTATTACAGTGTCAGTGGAGTCGCAGTTATTACAACAAAGAAGTAGAATTAAAAGAGATAGGTTATGTCAAATATAACAATAAAATATTATTATATAATGATACAAGCCTCTGTGACAATTTATTACTCTGTAGAAGACTATTTAAAGTAGTCAAATTATGTAAAACACCTGTGTCTATTAAATTAGTAGTTACAGATAAATTGTACAAATCTTATGTATATTTCTATATGCCTTACATTTATAGTTGAATATCCAAATTATTTACATTATGTATAAAAATTTAAAATGACGAAACCAATATACATGAAAATGTATCATATGGTGAATAAATGAAATGAAATGAAATTTAAAACAGTACTATCACAGTTCATGAATTTTAATCTCACCGGTTCAAGTAAATTGATTGATGATTATCTCATTAAATTATTTCACTCCATTGCCCACCACAAAATAAAACTCCAGTTCCCTTGTGCCTGAAATCAAGTGAAAGTTGTGATTCTGGTTATTTCTTTTCTTTAATATATTGTTCACAATTCTCATGCCAATATACAGCTAGGTTTCATTGCCAATACATGCCTCAAAACCTCCCAAAACTCTCTTTACTGTCTACTAACTAACAATGACTTTCAGCCAAGTGCTATATTATATCAGCTACCAATTGTTTTTATAGTAATTTTCACAGGCAAATCTAGCTGCTTTCTTTGTACATACTCCAAGAGTTCAATCTGAATCCCATACTGTAAATCCCAAAGTAAACCAACATACTTAAGCAATATTCTAAGAATGCAGTTGCATCCCAAACTCCTCCTTTTCCTAGAATATTTCCTTATCACTTGTCCTAGAAACTAACAAAAATGAAATTTCTCCCAACCACCACATTAATGTACATTATTAATTGAGTTTATAATCAAAAGATACACCAAGACAGTCACATTTTGTATTTTAAATTAGCAATTCCTCCTTCAATCTATCATCATAAAAAAAAATCAATTTTTGTACCTAAGAAGCTGTTTCTTTTGGGATTTATCTCCATTCCAGCCTGGGATATCTAGCTACATATTCAGTCCATACACCCTGTGCAATTGTCCACAATCCTATTACATAAAAATATGTAATCTCTCTTCTAAATTTTGCACTTAAACACAATTGTTTAAGAATCATGAGGAGCATGGTCCAAGTAAACTACCCTACTGTACTTCAGTTTTCACCTCCACTTTTTTTGACACTACATTTGCTCCCCATACTTTTGGTTTCCTACATTAGAAGAATTCGTCACCCAGAAACTTACTTTTCCAATAATTCCGATTGTTTTACATTATTTACCAAGATATTGTGTTTTAATTAATATTTGTTAGGAGTCAATTATAGTCGATGTGTACACACAAACCACTAACCACACAAAAGATGAGGTTTCTGAAATGAATGGTAAGCTAATCTGGGTAGGAAACACTAGATTTCATGTGGAAAAATGGTTCAGAGTATTGCGACTGTCTCAGAGGTCAATGAGGGGATGTTCCATAGAAGTAGAAAGATTAGTTGGAAAAACTTTGGTGAGTCCATGCTCTGGCATTTTGGGTGCTATGGGAACCACATTATAAGTATCAAACACCACAGCTGGAGGGAATGCAAAGGAGGACAATTAAATCTGTCTGTGGGAATTACCAAACACTGCATCGAGTAAATGAGACAGTAAAGCAAGTTGGGTCGGGTGACACTGCAGGACACAAGGTGTGTGAAGAAAATAATTGGCATATACAAGGAACATACTGTTGCTGAGGAATGGATAAATATTGGTGGAAGACTTAGAAGCAGAATATTGAAGAGAAAAAAAAATAACTGTATGATAGAATATTATCAATTTATTTTAGAAATAAGGGAGAAGGAAAATTTTCATTGTCAGGTAAGAGATTGAGCAACAGGAAAAAATTGCTTATGGAGGTAATAAACCATACAGCTAAGACTGTAAGGGAAATAAGGTAAAAATATGTATGAAACAAAACTAGGGATATAACAGCCAATGACATTCTCAGGATAGGATCAATGCAGAATTCGATACCTCACAGCTGAATGACAAACAGAAAATTACCTACAGTCTATGAATGCTAGAAAGCAAAGATTTCGATATTACTACGGGACACATTCAAACTAAATGTTCAAACACATTAAGTTATTACATCAGACACACAAACTAGGTGAACTTACGACTTTATGCAGACGAACATATATCAAACATCTAAATCAAATAATTTAAATGAAATCAACCAAATGCTAAGCCAATTACGAGTTTGTGTATAACACGTACTGTCAGAAGACAGTAGGAAATAACAAATAAGCTGCAGCACACAATTAGCAGCCATTTCCTGAAGCAGTGTTACTGTCGCACAAAAAGCATTAATTTTTTGGGCCCACCTCTATTTTGCGGAGTACGCTTCTACTGGATCGAAGTCACACTGTTTAATCGTCTGAAGAGAATAACATTGCTTCTACAAAGCCACTAACACCAAACAACACGAAACAACTGATTAAAACACGTTAAAAATACAGAGATCCTACAGGTTCAAGACAAACATTTATCTACCTCCGTGAGTATAACAAAATCAATATTTCATACAATAATTTAGAAGCAGCATGTGGAAAGTAATACAGGATCATTAAAATAAGTAAGCAATTGATTTTAGACATTTCGGGTTAGGAAACAACATTTACTGGTAGAGAGAGAGGGACAATACATCTCACGCTGTGGAGGATTTCACTGTAAAAATAAGTAAATTTCGTTACTTGGAATGGAGGGAAAATTCCACCTGACCATATTCCCCATCGCAATTAATAAATGTATTGTTAAGTGGTCGACATATTAAAAAGAAACAGATGGAGCGTTGTAGTATTTAAGGATGATATTGCAGAAACCGAACAATCGTGGAAATTTAGACTTGTGGCATATTGGTTCAACCACTGTCAACCGATCGGGCATGATGGGTGAACGGTTACCCGGGGCGCACATTGAGCTGCGTGGCGCAGTAGGGGCAGCGCAGAGCAGGGCAGGGCAGCACAGACTGGCAGTTACTCGCGCATATTAGAGCGCAGTTTACAAAGCATTGAGCTGCGTGGCGCAGTAGGGGCAACGCATAGCAGGCAGGGCAGCACAGACTGGTAGTTACTCGCGCATATTAGAGCGCAGTTTACAAAGCATTGAGCTGCGTGGCGCAGTAGGGGCAACGCAGAGCAGGGCAGGGCAGCACAGACTGGCAGTTACTCGCGCATATTAGAGCGCAGTTTACAAAGCATTGAGCTGCGTGGCGCAGTAGGGGCAACGCAGAGCAGGGCAGGGCAGCACAGACTGGCAGTTTACTCGCGCATATTAGAGCGCAGTTTACAAAGCATTGAGCTGCGTGGCGCAGTAGGGGCAACGCAGAGCAGGGCAGGGCAGTACAGACTGGCAGTTACTCGCGCATATTAGAGCGCAGTTTACAAAGCATTGAGCTACGTGGCGCAGTAGGGGCAACGCATAGCAGGGCAGAGCAGCACAGACTGGCAGTTACCCGCGCATATTAGAGCGCAGTTTACAAAGCATTGAGCTGCGTGGCGCAGTAGGGGCAACGCATAGCGGGCAGGGCAGCACAGACTGGCAGTTACCCGCGCATATTAGAGCGCAGTTTACAAAGCATTGAGCTGCGTGGCGCAGTAGGGGCAACGCATAGCAGGGCAGAGCAGCACAGACTGGCAGTTACTCGCGCATATTAGAGCGCAGTTTACAAAGCATTGAGCTGCGTGGCGCAGTAGGGGCAACGCAGAGCAGGGCAGGGCAGCACAGACTGGCAGTTTACTCGCGCATATTAGAGCGCAGTTTACAAAGCATTGAGCTGCGTGGCGCAGTAGGGGCAACGCAGAGCAGGGCAGGGCAGCACAGACTGGCAGTTACCCGCGCATATTAGAGCGCAGTTAACAAGCATTGAGCTCGTGGCGCAGTAGGGGCAGCGCAAGCAGGGCAGGGCAGCACAGACTGGCAGCTACTCGCGCATATTAGAGCGCAGTTTACAAAGCATTGGCTGCGTGGCGCAGTAGGGGCAGCGCAGAGCAGGGCAGGGCAGCACAGACTGGCAGTTACTCGCGCATATTAGAGCGCAGTTTACAAAGCATTGAGCTGCGTGGCGCAGTAGGGGCAACGCAGAGCAGGGCAGGGCAGCACAGACTGGCAGTTACTCGCGCATATTAGAGCGCAGTTTACAAAGCATTGAGCTGCGTGGCGCAGTAGGGGCAGCGCAGAGCAGGGCAGGGCAGCACAGACTGGCAGTTACTCGCGCATATTAGAGCGCAGTTTACAAAGCATTGAGCTGCGTGGCGCAGTAGGGGCAACGCAGAGCAGGGCAGGGCAGCACAGACTGGCAGTTACTCGCGCATATTAGAGCGCAGTTTACAAAGCATTGAGCTGCGTGGCGCAGTAGGGGCAGCGCAGAGCAGGGCAGGGCAGCACAGACTGGCAGTTACTCGCGCATATTAGAGCGCAGTTTACAAAGCATTGAGCTGCGTGGCGCAGTAGGGGCAGCGCAGAGCAGGCAGGGCAGCACAGACTGGCAGTTACTCGCGCATATTAGAGCGCAGTTTACAAAGCATTGAGCTGCGTGGCGCAGTAGGGGCAACGCAGAGCAGGGCAGGGCAGCACAGACTGGCAGTTACTCGCGCATATTAGAGCGCAGTTTACAAAGCATTGAGCTGCGTGGCGCAGTAGGGGCAGCGCAGAGCAGGGCAGGGCAGCACAGACTGGCAGTTACTCGCGCATATTAGAGCGCAGTTACAAAGCATTGAGCTGCGTGGCGCAGTAGGGGCAGCGCAGAGCAGGGCAGGGCAGCACAGATGGCAGCTACTCGCGCATATTAGAGCGCAGTTTACAAAGCATTGAGCTGCGTGGCGCAGTAGGGGCAACGCAGAGCAGGGCAGGGCAGCACAGACTGGCAGTTACTCGCGCATATTAGAGCGCAGTTTACAAAGCATTGAGCTGCGTGGCGCAGTAGGGGCAACGCAGAGCAGGGCAGGGCAGCACAGACTGGCAGTTACTCGCGCATATTAGAGCGCAGTTACAAAGCATTGAGCTGCGTGGCGCAGTAGGGGCAGCGCAGAGCAGGGCAGGGCAGCACAGACTGGCAGTTACTCGCGCATATTAGAGCGCAGTTACAAAGCATTGAGCTGCGTGGCGCAGTAGGGGCAACGCAGAGCAGGGCAGGGCAGCACAGACTGGCAGTTACTCGCGCATATTAGAGCGCAGTTTACAAAGCATTGAGCTGCGTGGCGCAGTAGGGGCAGCGCAGAGCAGGGCAGGGCAGCACAGACTGGCAGTTACTCGCGCATATTAGAGCGCAGTTTACAAAGCATTGAGCTGCGTGGCGCAGTAGGGGCAACGCAGAGCAGGGCAGGGCAGCACAGACTGGCAGTTACTCGCGCATATTAGAGCGCAGTTTACAAAGCATTGAGCTGCGTGGCGCAGTAGGGGCAACGCAGAGCAGGGCAGGGCAGCACAGACTGGCAGTTACTCGCGCATATTAGAGCGCAGTTTACAAAGCATTGAGCTGCGTGGCGCAGTAGGGGCAGCGCAGAGCAGGGCAGGGCAGCACAGACTGGCAGTTACTCGCGCATATTAGAGCGCAGTTTACAAAGCATTGAGCTGCGTGGCGCAGTAGGGGCAGCGCAGAGCAGGGCAGGGCAGCACAGACTGGCAGTTACTCGCGCATATTAGAGCGCAGTTTACAAAGCATTGAGCTGCGTGGCGCAGTAGGGGCAGCGCAGAGCAGGGCAGGGCAGCACAGACTGGCAGTTACTCGCGCATATTAGAGCGCAGTTTACAAAGCATTGAGCTGCGTGGCGCAGTAGGGCAGCGCAGAGCAGGCGGGCAGCACAGACTGGCAGTTACCGCGCATATTAGACGCAGTTTACAAAGCATTGTGTTGTGCGAGAAACCGTAAAGCGTAACCAAAAACATGTCGATGCAAAAACTCGATTTTTGATTTCTGAATCAGATTGGGATGCCGAGCTTGGAAAATTGTTATTACTTTAACAGAAGCCGAGTTAGATAAAACTAGGCAAAGTGAGTATATGAAAAGAAGAAACTCTCATCTGGCTTTTGCAATGACAAGAGAATTCTCAAAAGATAATTTCCGGATGACTCGAGCGGAGATTCACGGCATAATGTAACCTGTTATTTTCTCGACAAAGCTCAAATATCTATTAGAACTGAAGAAAATCTCGCTGTATTTTCGTGGTTATTTATTTAATTATTTAGCGTTTGACGGTACATGACATTTATAAGAATGTTTCTTTCTTTTATTTCATATTATATTTTTAAGAAAACTACCGTATATAACAGAACGTAAACACTTGAAACTAAAAAAAGTGTCAACAAATTAAGTGTTTCTCGGGGACACTATTGAATGATGTAGTACAAATAATAAGAAAACAAATAATGAGATAATAGCCTATATATATCAATCTTTTTCGAAGTTTTATTAAAAATGAATTCAAAAAAAGAAAAGAAAAGTGAAAATTGCAAGTGGACAGTTGTATGATAAATGCTGAATTTACTCGCCACTTGTTGGGCTCATTGACCAAATTCCTTGTTTAAATTTAATTTTTTATATTTTTTATGACTGATATTGTGAATCGCAGGTTGGTTACCCACCAGATTAATCAATTTTTCTGATTCCATAGATGGAAATGATTATAAGTAAAGCAAGATTATAAATAACGCAAGAAGTGTTACGGCACGAGTGAGCTGCGTGGCACAGTGATTACAACGTGGCGCAGTACTGCGCTGCCCTGCTCTGCGTCTCAATACGCGCTGCTCCACCCCAAAACATAGAGACACAGAAACTGTGCTGCGCTGCGTCGACTGCGCGTCAATGTGCACCCGGGCTAAGGGAGCGTGCACAAACTACGAGGCTCAATCCAGGGGGGAGGGGGGGTAGGCTGGAAGGTTAGGCTGGCTTACGTGGGGGGAGGGGGGTTCCGAGCCAGGCCACGTAACTTTCCTTTCATAAAATTTTTCACAATTAAAATGAGGAATAGAACTCACAACAGCATGTGAATATTTATTTCCCTCAGTTAATTATCTCCGTATGTAATTTGCAATAGTCTGATAAGAGAAAACAGTACAAAATGTCTCCTGGAATCAAAAGGGAAAACAGTTACGTGTGGGGGGGGGCAGAGGCAAAGCCACATAGGGCTACGTGGGGGGGGGGGGGTGTTCACAGGAGGCCAAAATGGAGCTACGTGGTTTATGCACGCTCCCTAAGGGGCCTGTAGACGAACAAATTTATTTGACAAATTTGTCGGTAAAAACTTCACGTTTTCATCAAAGAATAGCGCAAACGCTCAATCCAAAGATAAAAGAAATTTGTCAATCTTGCCTGTAGCTTCCTTATACGGATGTGACGCGTGCCGCAATAAGTAATAAAGTTAAAGCATTTTTGACGTTGACTCCATCACTGTTTACTAAAAAAAAAAAACGTAGACTTTGGTCTAGATCCAGAGATTGGATAAAATTTGGAGAAAAATGCACCCACGAAAATTTATTACAAGAAATATTACGCGCAGAACCGGACAACTACTACATTAACATCTTGAGCATCAACCACAAAACTTTTACTATTCCCTACGTCCTCGAATGGAAAGAAAAATGACATCGTTATTCTAAAATTGGTAGTTCTATCGTTACCGTGGCACCACAATCTTGTGATAAATTCTTGTAGAATTCGAGGAAAAAAAAAATCGAAAATATTTTTGATATCTCGCTTGGTTTTTGAGTACACCATGTTAAAAATCAGTTATAGGTGTAGCTCTTTGTGCTTTTAGTGTCGTTTCTTCTGGTCCAGGCCGTATTTCAACCTACAACAACCATTAGGAAGAAAATAAAACACCTACAGCGCGTTTACACCATGTAGTGGTTTTGGTGATTTTTTTTCTTCTGGTCCAGGCCAGATTTCACCCTAACCTCCTCACTTTTGGAATACAATATCTCGAGATCCATGCGAGATATGAAGAAAAAGAAAAACGTATTCCTTATTATCGATTTGTTCCGTCGAGTTACAAACGAATTAATCATCAAATTTGGCTATGGCGAAGGATTTCTTCTGGTCGTGGCCTCATTTCAAACTAACCACGTCATTTTTCGATTTTGACATACGATATCTCGAGAACTAAGCAAGATATCAATCAATTTTATTGTTCACTTTCAATTTTTTTTTTTATCTGCTTAACGTCTCTCTAACAGCGAGGTCTTTAGAGACGGGAAAGGATGGGGGGGGGGGCATGGAATGGGAAGGAATTCGGCAATGACCTTTTGAAGGAAGCATCCCGGCATTTGCCTGGAGTGATTTGGGAAACCACGGAAAACCCAAATCTGGATGCCCGGACGGGGATTCGAACCGCCGTCCTCCCGAATGCGAGGCCAGAACGCTAGCCGTTACACCACCACGCTCGGTACTTTCAATTTGTCTCGTCGAGTTACATAAGAATCGATAAAACTGCGGTGCCACGGTTATATTAGAATCCACCACAAATCTGTACCAGCTACTCAAAGGTTATTAATAACCTTGATATACTTTGCTATTGGCGATGATTTTGAAGATTTAAAATTTCAGTCATTCATTGTACCTTGTAGAGAGTCAAATTATAATTGAAACTTGCGAAGCATTAAATGAAACATGCCGTCGATCAAAATTTCCATCAAAAATGCAGATTGTTTGACAAAAGCTATCTAGCCGAAACAACTAAAAAAAGAAGAAATCTTATTGCAACTGAATCTATCAGTATTTCGTTGCAATAATTCTGAGGGAATAACACTTGGCCCTCTGCTTTGTTCGCAATTTATAATGTTATTTATGAATGTTATGTAATGCTGGAAAATTTTGACATAGCCTAATGCATTGTTACAGTACAAGAATCGTTGCGAGAACTGAAGCCATACACATTGAAATCATGCTCGAAAAAACCAGTGGCCTCATCTCACTATCGGAGAATCCGTGCAAATTCATACATTAACTGCAAACATTGCTCAAGTTGCGATTGGCATAGGACGACATGGTTTTGAACCCAAATCACTCCAGGCGAAAGCCGGGGTGCTTCCTTCACTAGGCCATGGCCGAATTCCCTCCAGTTCCATGTCCCCAGTCCCATCCCGCCTCTAATGACTTAAATAAATAAATAAAAATGATTTTGAACAGATAGAATCAAGTGACATTCAAGAGTTGCTTGAATCGCAATATGAATATTAGACTGAAATCGATTTGGAGGATATGTTAAATCCCCAACTCATTGAAGAAGACGCTTCAACGAGCACTGAAATGGCAACATTCAATTCTAATAAAACCTGTGTGAAGGTCTGCAGATGGGAAATGAGCTTTGCGACTTCTCCATGAAAATTGATCCGTCTATGGAAAGCAGTCTTGTTTTTAAAATACAAATTGTTAATGGGCCATCCATTAATTACTTCACACCATGAGGGGGGGGGGGTGATGTCAACAAAGTGTGACAAAGGGGGGGGGGCGTGTCATAAATGGGTTCAAAATCCATGGACACATGATGACTCAATTTTGAATCATTAATTCGCTTTTTAATGTTTTTTTAATATTTTCTTAATCGTTTGATTTATTGTTGATATGATTTTTTAACTAGAAATCATTTTGGAAGTGCTGTTTTAACTTATAAATTTAAAATTGCAAAATATGTGACGTCACACCAGGGGAGAGGGGGGGATTCCACAAATGTAACAACCTGTGACATGGGGGGAGGGAGGGGTCCAAAAATCATGAAATTCGTGTGACGTAATTTGTGGATGGCCCCTTAAATGCCACAACTCAAATTGAAAGGCCGTTTAAAAGTGATAAAACAGAAACAAAAAATTACGAAATTTTTTAAAACATTGCCTAAGCCTGACAATAATAACTAAAACATATTGCTTAAAATCTCTTAATAAATTGATTTAAATTGGTTTTTCTCGGAACCTTGGATCGTATCTCCAATAATCCCATACAAATTACTGTTACATATTCGCGGTATCTTTAAGGAACGTATTCCCCGCGAATAAGGAGCTTTTACTATACACACGTGTCAGAGGATGTATTTGAGAAGATATTCCAGGTAAAGTGAAAAACCACGTAGTGTAGGAATAATTCGATACTGAAGTTACCATTACAGCAATGGCTTGCCTTTCGATAAGATGTAGTTGATATATCACAGCCGTTAAAATCGGCCAGAAATTTTATTTAAAACCTTTCTTACAACGCATTTCTACGCCTTTGTCCATCTTTTCACTACTTGGTCCAGAGTTCCTACTCACACAGGAATTCTTTCCGTTCTAATGAAGTATTATGGGAATATTAACATCTCGCGCTAATTTCTCTGTCCTACATGACTTATACGAATGTAAATTTCTCAGCGCAATATGTCTGCCATAATAACTGAATTGTTTTTATAATTACGTGTGCGATTACATGAATCCATATGAATGTCGAATGCAGTTTTGTCTCCGAAAATGAATTTTAAGATACACATGCAATAAAAACAAATGATAAATATGTATTTGTTGCGTATTAACGTCTAACAATGTACCCACATTTCGAACAACTTTAAGCATATTAGATACATTTGAAAGCTTTACCTGGCAATTTCAAAAATAATGTGCGTACCAAATTACGCGATTCCGTTGTAGCTACATTCCTCCACGCGGACTAATACTGCGGCGGCAAGAAGAATTACTCTGAAAGCAGGCCATACACGTTACGACGGTCGCAAAGACTGTCCGTCGAACCGTCGCAACGACAGTCTTATTACCACACACACGTTGCGACTCGTCGCATAGACGGTTCTACAGAATTTCACCACAGTCGTCGGATTGTCTCTTTTAGTGTCTAATTAATAGGGTGTATCATTAAAATATATTGTATATTTTCATTAATATTCACATGTAAACAAGCAAAAAAAATTAAAAAACTGACTCCTGGTTATGTTGGTACCTTTTTTCTGATGTTACTTTAGATAATTTAATAAAATTTGTATGGTGTAATCTAATGTTAATGATACAACTTGTGAAGCATACTTATTTTTGGTAAGAAACTGGTTTAGATTTTATAAATTGGAAATTATATAACTATTTTTAGCAAATACTTCAGATACTTATTATATTACAACTCACTAGCTATTGCCTCTATTATTTTAATTTTGCTTTACAGATTGTGATTTATAAGCGTCTGTAAATGTGCAAAATTTCAAATTTAATTTAATTGCAATGGAGCACAGGCTCCGGTGGTAATTTCCCTACACCCCATCTTCCCCCTATCCTGCACCCATGTAAATTTGCCCTCTACAAAGTTTATCTTTAAATTCTTTCAACGTTTTCGGTAAATCATTCATCATTTCAAGTTAATTTAACATTCCATTCCTGAGAAGAAGGTACATAACGTAGAAATTTTCGAGATTTGAGAAATATCAAGTAGGTGTGTGTCTGAGTGTAGGGTTAATGAAAACCGTCAATAATGCCCCGAAGAAATGTATTATGCCAATAAACTGTATATCATTGTAATCAGGAAAGTTTGTAGATTATTTTTCACTCAAAAAATAAAAATGCCAATTTTTGACATTTTGCACTACCCGGTTCTGATAGCTTGGTCGCACGGACCGTCTCAAACACCACTCACGTTATGACCGGTGCGATCGTGTAAGATCGGAGCGTGTCGTGTAAGATCGGGGCGTGTCGTGTCGCAAGGTTCGATGGAAATTTCAACGGACCTGCGACATGACCTTGGTCGTACAGTCCGCTTTACGACCAGCCCATTCACGTTCGGATTTGTCGCATACGACCCAAGTCCGTGCGACCGTCGTAACGTGTATGGCCTGTTGAACTCGTATTTTGGTTTTAATACTCCCTCGAGCGGTGGAATAATCCAGGAGGGAATACAGACTAATTAAATACTTTATGTAATTCTCGTCCAGGTTGTGTTCCTGGTAAAAAATACTATTCTTGCGATTGGCCACCGCAATATTACTCCGCGAGGAATGTAGTTACAGCGGAATCGCAATCTATAGTAAATCAAAAAATACGTCAAAATGTATCCTCAAAACAATATACATTGTGAAAATTGAAGCAAACTTTAAAGCACGAAAAACAACGATTTAAATTACAGTATATTTCTCCGTATCATAAGAAT
>JARYHS010006295.1:0-21651 GCA_031002005.1 Vandiemenella viatica
AGCAATGGTCTGACCAAAGTTTTGTAACCAATTCCTGACTTCTCTCGTACATTCCCCTCATCACTCTCTCCAACAAGTGCAGAACCTTTGAAACCTTTTCCTACCACCTGTCCTATGTGTCCTGCCCAGTTAAGTTTGTTATCAAAGTAATTCCAAGATATTTGCATTTCAAGTCTTCAGCAAGCAATTCTTTCCCCACCTTATATTCATAATTAACCTTTTGTTTTTTATTTGTGTATCTAATAAGCTGACTCTTCTTTGCATTTATCCTCATTCCATGTTTACCAACCCAATTAGATATCCTGTCCAGATCACCCTGCAACTGTTTTACAATCCTCCATCGTTTTGATTCTTTTATACAGCATTATGTCATCTGCAAACAATCTAATTTCAGATAGTAAACAATCAACACAATTATTCATTAGAATAATGAATAGCAATGGTCCCAATACGCTACCTTGTGGCACACCCATTTTTACTTCAACTTCTTTTGATACTACATTTCCTACCCTAACTTTCTGTTTTCTACCTTTTAAAAATTCTTCTACCCAGCAAATGACTTTCTTATCCACTCCAATGGTTTTTACCTTATTTACTACCATTTTATGGCTTACTCTGTCAAACGCCTTAGACAGATCTAGTGCTACACTATCAATTTGGCCTCCCATGTCCATTTCATCCGAAATATCTTGCATATATCCCACCAACTGAGATTCGCATGAATATCCTTGCCTGAAACCATGTTGCCTGCTTGAAAACCAATTACGTTCCTCACATATATTTCTGATGTGGTTGCATATCAATCTTTCCATTAATTTACCTACCACTGATGTCAAACTGATTGGCCTGTAATTCTCAACTCTATTTCTCACCCCTCCCTTATGTACCGGTACTACTATTGCACTTTTCCAGTCCTGTGGTAAGCAGCAAGTGTCTAGACTAAATTTAAATAATATTTCAAGATAAGGTACAATGTCACATCCGGCTATCTTTAAGATATCTGTAGTAATATTATCTTCACCAGCCCCTTTATGTTTTTTCAGCTTTCTTATTTCCTTCATGATTTCCTCAGGATGGATATCAAATTTTTACTACCGTCATTTCTAATTGTGTTGTTAAGCTCGTTCTCCGAATTACTTTACCATAGGTATGAGAACAACAGTCCTGCAAGTTGAATCTGTTTAACATGACAGCTGGCAGTTCTTGTCAGACAGTTAATTGTATAACACAAGTATAGATAACGTGTTCTGAATATGGGGTTTCATCACACCTAATAGCACTAATCTGTTGTTACGTTCTCCACTATAAAGTTTCAATATATATAGTGAATGACCACATTTTACCATTCATTTTGCGTCCTCTCACCATATCTGGGATTGAAGTATAATGAAAATCTTGTCGGCGAATGGCTTATTGACTGAGCAATTTTGGAACCTGTGGCAAAAAAATGTACTTATTCTGGCTAGAGCCCAACCAAACTGGGAGGGAACAATACGAAAAATTCCGTAAATGTTACGGATATTGTAGAATGATATGTTTGTAAATTAGCGTAATAAAGAGTAAAAAATTCTTTTCTGTTATGTTGAAAAAATAGTGATTTAAAAAAAAAAAAGTTAGTGTAAAATTATAAGTTGAAAGATAACGCCAATGCAACTGTTTTAATTTATTTATTGTTGCAGTCGCATTGGCGTTATCTTTCAACTGGTAATTAATTAAATAATTGCGGAAACATGGCCTGCAACAACATTGCATCGTTAGTGTAAAATTCTACAATTTACATCTATTCCGTGTACAATGTAACAGGGTGAGTGCATGGTGCTTTGAAACTCCATCATCCAGCATCGGTATGTAGATCCGGATCACCCAGATAATACAGTCGTATCTTAGGTTCCTAATGGTAAATATCTTTAATTACTACGTTACGTAACAGGTAAATAGCTGGTCAAATATGGGTGACAGTGTGCAAGTGGCAGGGCTAAAACGGGCGCCAGCATGCCTGTAACAAGCAACATGACGGGTGCACTTGCGTATGACGCAGTCGCCTATCAACTCTCTTCTTCCTGCTACTTGTGGCAATCTGATGGAACGAAATCCATATTGCTATTCTCGATTTAACTTATCACGATACGATCTGATTCTTTCTTGACTTCGTGCTACTATCTAATCCCCTACGCTCGATTTTCACATGGTGTTTCTGTTCTGTGATAAATTAAGAACATAACTCCTATTCCACAGCTTTGAAGGATGTTTTAAGCTAATCATACTATGATAATCAACACGTTCGTCATGATAGTCTGGGGCTGTACTCAATATTTAATTATAACTCACCTGTAAAAAGAAAGAAAGGCACAGCTAAAATAGGTATTATTTAATAACAGCAGAGGCCCGTTTCTGTATTCCGCCTGAATCTTGAACACTTGCATAATGACGAAAGTTGAGGAGATATTAAAGAAAGAATATGGGAAAAAAACGGAACAATTTGCCTTAAGAAATTTGCGACATTTTGACATCAGTGCAATCTGCTAAGTTTGGGGTCCACTGACACTATTTTAACATGGTACGCAATCGTGGCAGACCTTTGCGAATATGAAAATGCCGGCAATAATCTCAACATGTAACATGAAACTTCACGATTGACTACCCAATAGCTCAGTGCTTGGGGGAGTTCATTAATTACGTCAGGTGTTTTTCTGGAATTCCGGACTCCCCCCTTTTCTTGTGAGATTGATCGGATCCCCCCCCCTCCCCCGCTGCTAATCGGCCTCGTAGTTTTTTTAGAACTTTTTTTTTAGCTCTCATGCTTCCGGGGGCGGTTATACCCCCACCCCCCTAAAGTCGGTTTCCGAGTCGTTTCTGGCCCTTAAGTCGATATTCCCGTCATTTGTGGACCTTTTTTTTAAATTTAAAAATCTCTTGTGAGATTTCCGTCGACCCCTCCCCTCCCACTTGGTGAGGTTTGGAGAGATTTCCCCGGAACCCCCCCCCCCCACCTCATTTCACCTCACGTAATTAATGGATGCCCCCTCAAAGAGCATGACAGAATACGATTCCACACAAAAAGTTTCATATGCCCTTAATCTGTCAAAGTTTATTTGTGGACGTGAAAAACAAAGCTTACACGGTCCACAGAAAAGTGGCAACAGCCATACCATTGCTTAAGTTATATCGATCTTAATAGTACCTAGCACACTAATTAGAGCAAAAAAGATAAAAAAGTGTAACATCTTATTACCTTAACGAACCGGTGACACAATTTGCAGCGCATTCCACCACTGTAATAACTGGATCAACATCTGATCGCGGAATCTAAACCACGAAACATTCATAACGTAGCCTACTACATTGTATTGTTATACTGATAACTGGGATAACAATGATCTGACTATAATGAAAGTGGTAGCGTGCTTGCTTCACGTTGCAGGGGTCACCGGTTCGAGTTCGGCCTAGGGCATGGGTGGTTTTGATTAAATGTTGTGTTCGTCTTGTGTCGTCCTTACACAAGAGAGAAAATAATTACACTTATAAGAAATCTGTACATTGTAAGAGAAACAAACAAATTGAGCTGGCTGTATGGCTAATATTTCCAAATGCCATTTATATATTTAAAAAAAAAAAAAATTCAAATTTAGCAGCTCCTTGTGTTTTGCTTATTTTTAAGCTTGAGACACTTACTGTATATGGCTGTTTCATTACGTTATATATTTCGTTGAGAGGGATGTATTCACATTACTGTGATAACAGCTAATCGATTCTGAAAACTGCAACATGCAGTTTTCTAACTAACAGAACAAAGGTGATAAATACGACAGGTTACCTGATTTTCGGTAAGAACAGATTCTTGGCGTAGTGAAAGACCAGGACATTTCCCTTAAAGTAAAGTCTGCACAGAGCTTATCCAAGGTTATTCCTGTCATCGTGTGGAGTGAATGGCACTGGCAATGAGCCAAGCGCGGATACGCCAGCCGAGATACTAGCGATTCAGCAATTTCTCGAGCCTCGTTTCGGTTTCCACACACTCGAATAACCAAACCAACCGGAAAGCACTTTTGCTTAATGTCCCTCTTCCGTAAGCTTCGAGGCAGTTATCATATCCATCCAAAACATCCAATTCAATATAAATAGTTCCATTATACAATAAAATATAGCGTGGGAAACATCAATTGGATAAGATGCAGTTAGCACTTTTTTCCTAGTTGGAGAGAAAGTGTGTGCATACCTTGTCATGATCTTTTCGATAAGCCATGAAGCATCAGTGAAAAAGCAACGCGCTAGAATGGAGTTGGTATGAAAGCCACCGCTCTCCTGCCGTTTTACGCCAGCAAGATTTGAAACCCAATCCTCCAACCCATAGTCATTCACACTATTGATTGAATGAAATACAGAGAATTTACTTATTTTTGGGCTTTAAGGTACTTTCTATCTCAAATTTAAGACATATCGTCAAAACTTACAGGAGGGTTCCTATTTTCGTCATAAAAAAAAAAAAAAAAAAAAAAAAAAAAAAAAAAAAAAACTCCACGCTCGAGTGTTTCACACCAGTGTAGATCTATACTAACCAGTTAGGACTGATTAAGGCAAACGTGAGTGAAAGTTAAATATAGGCAGCATTAACAACAAAATCATAACGAAGTCGTTTCAGATGAGCTTAATTAGCTTTAAAACAAATCACAAAGAAAACAACACTACATTATGTACTTACTTCTCAGGCTTTTATTATTATACCGAAAGGGAAAGGGGAGGGGGGGAGGAAATGGAAAATTATCTTGGGACGAGAATAAATTCAATTAAACCTGTAATACATTTCGTTGATGTTAACCTTTGTACAAAATTAATAGAGACGGACAATACAATATATACGTAGCTTGTGCCAGACACGACGACCCGATGGCCATAATAGTTTAACCTAGATCAGTTGTATCCCCTTAACTAAACGGTACCAACAGAAGAACTGATTCTGCTTTCTGGTGTTTTCTATCCCAGTTCTATGATACTGAGATCCTTCAGTGTAGACTGTAATTGATCATTGCTCCCGTAACTTCAAAGACATAACTGCAAGTAGACGGCACTTAACCTTTCGTAGTCTTCCATCTTACCCCTTCGATTCCTTAAGGGTAAGAGGTAATGGAAGTATTTGTTCCTCATCTATAACACTGTTTCTCAGATTTCGTTATTATTGTTCTTAGTTTGACGAGAAGGAATGGTGTAAGAATCGACTAATATTAATAAGTATGATGAATTTTTCCAAATACATTCTTCCATAATTTGCTTCTTTAGTGTATTTTAATACCAAAAACTGGATTAATATTCAGGATAAATTTCCTAAAGCTATGTGTATGAAACAACATACTTGATGCAAGTGAAGATTAGACACGAGAGAGAATGAATGAAAAACAAATGGAGCATTTAAAGAATAGCGTTATGGAAATGTATACGGAATTAAGCGGTTCAGTAAAGTACCAAATGAACACGTCATGCAAATGTTATATCAAGGAAGGAGTCAGAGAACAACCTTACAGAAAGACCAGATAGAATGGTTTGGGCATATGAGACAATCTGTATTGATTAATTTGACAGTAGAGGATATAGCCAAAGATCAGAAGTTCTGAGGAAGACAAAGCTTGTAGAATGCTGAACAGATAACAGAGTGTGCGCACTGAAATTGTTACATTGTGACAGATATACCACCGTCGGGACAGCAGCAAACTAATAGACAAGTGATGAAAGAAACAAAAAAGTTTCAGACTATTGTATACCACCAGAACCATCGAATCTGTACCGTTACGTTGCGATGCAATGTCACAGCGTTCAACAGTTGTCGTACAGGAAATATGATACCATCATAACACCTCCAAACACTAATGTTGTTCCAGAGCGTCTTGGTCTCGCAGTGGATTTCGTGTAAAACTTTCCTCCGAAACTTCAAATATTTTAACTTAAAAACATGGAAGCTGTGTAAAAATTATTCTTGTTCCAGGAACCAAGTCTGCTGGGATTCCATGAGATCATACTTGGGTGTAGGCATCATCTGTTTTAGTACAACCGACAGATCTGGCAACATCGCAATGCGCTGCCTCTTCCCTGCTAGTACAACACAGCAGCCGCACTTAAGGGTGGGTTTTATTAGCCAACACACCCCTACATTATGAGGTCATTAAAAAGGCATCAGTCGATGCTCCTCTTGTGCTAATACTTGTTGACTTAGGTGGCTGATGTGGACGAGATCACTACAGGGGAAACTCCCCAAACAGATTCAGGGTAAACAAGATCACATTACTCAGCTATGGGGATAGTAGGCAGCGTTATACAGCTCGTCCATTAAATAACAGCCAACAAGCACTATTATGTGATGTAAAACCAACTAAAAAATGAAAACTTACAGGCGCCATATCATTTTTTTAATGAAATTATGAGTGTCCATCGTCTGATTTCCTCGACACTTGTAACTATGTATAGGTTGCGAGAAGACAAATTCCGTATAGGGTTTAAAATGAAAATATATTAATTGAGGGAAATACTTAAAAACATACTAATAAATCATAAAATAAGAGATTCAAATTTAACTTAGTCCATAAACCGAAAATTGGTTGGACTCATTCATTGCAAGCATAGTACTATAGATGTTTCATCAATTGATAAAATTCATTTCTCCTCAATTGTGTCTACATTCCGTCATAAGTATGAAGCTTCGTATAAAGCAAGGGTTTAAAGCACATTGCTGTTTTCTGAATTAATAATATGAAAAAAATCTTTTTGACAATTATAATATCAGTTAATATCAAGTAGAAACCAACAGCAGCCAATGCGTTTGTGACATTATGGCCACATTGTCATTTTTAACGTTTTTCTTTTTAAAAATTTCTAGAACACCCAGAATAATATTTACAGACTTAAGAAGAAAACAAATCGGTCCTTCCTCTGATGAGAGAACTTTCTAGATTAGAACTTTTTTTCCAATTGAATAAGCTTGTGTTAAAAATAGTTACACCGAAAAAGAATGAAGAATTCTTTAATTAAATTTTTTTCGAAGAACGATACTTGGTGCTCCTGTTCTGACCGAAAATAACCTAATACATAGGGAACTAGTATTTAACCTTATAGATTTATAAAAGCCAAGGAGCCTAGTACCGTGTTTTTCATTGTCAAATACGTGAATGGGAGATTCTGTTCTTGTTTAGTGGCTGACAGTATATTCTTTGTCCAGTTCTTAGAATCATTTCAACACAATACAATATAGCATAAGTGTAGAAATAATTGTGCTTTATGTTGAAACATTATCCTATTATCACATTTTTTTCGCCATAAAAGCTCTTGGGCCGGAACGTTTTAGATGCAATATTTCGATATAGTACTCCTAAGCGCACACAAAATAGTTAATACACTGAGAAGATTTCGTTGTTATATTTCTTTTTTCAGAATTTTAATAACTTTTAGCAAAAACAAGTGGATGATAGCATTACTCTCAGTAATAAACGTAGGTATCTTGCGGCAAAGGAAATAAATACATAGTAAAAGGCGATAAAAGAAACTGCGTCATTTTAACGTGGTTCAGCTGTGTCGTTTCAACTGTAATGCCTACTATGATCGAAGTTGTCCTTCTTTTGTATTGTAAGGTCATAATAGCATTCTCCGAACACGAAACAGTAAAAGATTTTGTGTTTGCCGTTAAGAATTAGTTCTGACTAATTCATAGGTTGTTTTGAAAGCTCAAACTTTAAATACAAACAGTAAAACTTGAAATAAATACACGATAAGCTGAAGACTGGTGCAGTTGAGATTTTGATCACGAAGCCTTATTTTCGTAAAGCAAAATAAAGATAAGAGCAATGGAGTATAAACAGTTATGTGCAAAGAAACATAATCTGGTATAAACAGCTAATCTCGCAGGAGATAGAAGACTCTAACTGGTATGTCAAGTAAGATAAAGGATGAACGGAACTCAGCATATGGAGTAGGTACAGAACGAGTATTATTTGTTCTTACCATTCCTTGAAACTGTCACTAATTGGGAAGATTTTATGGTTTTAAATGACCACTTCGATATTGTTCACAAAGCTTCTCTTTACATAATATTTGAAATAATGTTGTCTGGCGTGTGTTCGAACAGATTGCTTTATCTGTAGTCATATAACCTATGATACAAAAAACACAATCGCAAAAAGTCGATCTGTTATAGTATGTACGATTTAAACACATTGTCATCTCATATAAAAGACTAACCGTGTTAAACATTTCGATTGCAAAAAGGTTTGCGCAAGACAATATGAATTGGATAGATTTTATTACGGAACAATTAAATTTTATGTTTCTCAGCGTGCTGGTGTCACATCGAATCATAACTTAAGCTATCATTATGTAAAGTTTCGTTTAAATTTATTGTTTGAACCGTGCTCACACATACAAAAAAATTTCAAAATTTTGTGGTTTTGCCCCATGTATCATGGATGAAATATGATACAAATCTGGATAAAACTATCCTACCTTTTTCCCGAAAATCAGTTTATTAGTTTATGCATGAGGTTCTCGCACACAGTCAAAAATTCCAAAGTTTATGGTTTCGTATCTGAATCGTCAACTGTGTTGCTGATCTAGATAGAATGTATCATAAAAGTTAACCGATGACATAAGCTACCACTGTGTTAAGTTTCACTGAAATTCGTTTATGAATATTTGTGAGATGTCCGCTCATATGGACAAACATTTTAAAGGTACAGTTTTGTCCTCTGTATCAATGGAAATTACCGAGCGGGGCGGTGTAACGGTTAGCGTTCTCGCCTCGCATTCGGGAGGACGGCGGTTCGAATCCCCGTCCGGGCATCCAGATTTGGGTTTTCCATGGTTTCCCCAAATCACTCCAGGCAACTGCCGGGATGCTTCCTTCAAAAGGCCATGGCCGAATTCCTTCCCATTCCTTGCCCCCATCCTTGCCCCCCATCCTTTCCCGTCTCTAAAGACCTCGATGTTAAAAAGAGACGTAAAGCAGTTCCAAAAAAAAAATAAAAAAAAAAATCAATGGAAACTATATTGCCAATCTCAATGAAAATTGTCCTAGATGTTGCCCGGTGACATAGGCAGTTTTGTTAACATATATTAAACAATTTTTGCGCAAAACAGTCAACTTAAAAAAATATTGTTTTGCACTGTTTTTTGCCTCTGTACCATCGATAAGTACATTGTTAATCTCGATAAAAACAGTCGTGTGATAAAACCTATCACTATATGCAGTTTTGTTAAAATCTATTCATTAGGTTTTGCATAATGCGCGGACATACATACAAACGGACAAAGATTTCGAATTTTCGCTTTCATCAGCAATGCACATTGCAGTGACTCTTTTTGAAATAAATTTAATGTAGAGACACATCTTTTATACAAATTTGTTATATAGTATTGATGAAAATCAGTTGGTTGTCTCCCGATTTAAATTACTCATAATCTACAACGTTTAGGCAGTCGTTTTCGAAAACATCCTCAAATATTCCTTACAAACATGTATTCTACACAAAAATATTAAACTTCTTAAGACGTTACTGGAAAGGAAATCCTAGAAGAGGAAAATTTATTCTAAATAATCGTTTCGGCAATTACATAGATAGAAAATAACGTAATTCAATTTATAATTTACAACGTCTGTGTATTTCCTGTTGCCAGATGATGGTCTCATTATTCACACTGTTTATTATGCGTCGCCTTGAACCTGTAGTCCATTTCCTCTTTTTTTTGTCTAACAATGCTGTCCTGTTTACTTGAATCTTAATTTCAGATTATGTGAGCAGTGCCTACAATTGCTTCACCTAACTTTTTTATCTTGCTAAACCGTCGTTAATATCATACGTTAATGCGGAATGATTTTCCATCACAAATTAAGTGACTGGTTGCAATATTTTAGTGAATAAAAATGGATTTTAGAAATATTTGTTTGACTAGTCAATTTATTTTCAGGCGAGCAGTGCCATAGTATGTTACGATTAAAAAGATATTTGTTTTTTTTTAAAGAAAAAAAAAACATGACAAATATTGTTTAAGTTTTGCTGGTAGATAGATGACGCACGGTTCGTTTGAACTTTTTGGTAAAGATGCGTACACCCACTTACAACGCCTGTGTATTTCCTGTTGCCAGAAGATGGTCTCATTATTCACACTGTTTATTATGCGTCGCCTTGAACCTATTGTCCATTTCCTCATTTTTGTCCAACAATGCTGTCCTGTTTACTTGAATCTTAATTTCAGATTATGTGAGCAGTGCCTACAATTGCTTCACCTAACTTTTTTATCTTGCTAAACAGTCGTTAATATCATACGTTTATGCGGAATGATTTTCCATCACAAATTAAGTGACTGGTTACAATATTTTAGTGAATAAAAATGGATTTTAGAAATATTTGTTTGACTAGTCAATTTATTTTCAGGCGAGCAGTGCCATAGTATGTTACGATTAAAAAGATATTTGTTTTTTTTTTTTAAAGGGAAAAAAAAAAACATGACAAATATTGTTTAAGTTTTGCTGGTAGATAGATGACGCACGGTTCGTTTGAACTTTTTGGTAAATATGCGTACACCCACTTACGAGTGCGTTGAAATACTTCGTCCACCAACCTATTTGAGCCGCAATGAGAAGAAATATGATTAGAGAAATAAGGTGCAACGCTGATGCTTATATTAATTCATTCGGGAATACTATTCGGGATTGGAGAGTATATAAGTAGATGTAGATGTAACTGTACGGATTATTCTAATATATGAGGGGAAGTGTTATGATGCCCGTCATAACTCTGATCTTCGCTTACCGCCGTGTATTAATAACCAACCTATCCCTCAGATCTTTAATTGTGAAAGCAACCCTATTTCTTGGTTTTACACGTTTTTCTTTCTTTATCCACTACTTTCAGAATGCATTTTTTCCACATTTTACTTAGCACACATTTCACAATTACTTTTTTCTGGTACTGCCAACAGCTTATCCTTACTTCCATGAATAACTGTATTTCATACGCATTATTTTCTTAGTGAAATCTAGATCAACATTTATTGATAAAAGATTTCACCTTTTGATGGGCATTCCTTTAAAGATTGCTCATCTGCTTTTGATATGTTAGGTTCAGCAAAAGTTCGTAATTTCACTGCCTAAGTTTCATAATTCTCTCTTCTTCTTCGTCTGTTCAAATTTTTATATTCAACCTGTTATAATTTTTATCATTTCTACTGCATTGCAAGTTGTTAGTTTGATTTTTGTTTTTGTACAAATAGCACTTCACATGTTGTTCAGTTCCACGAAAAGAAAAGCCGATAGAAGATATAGTTTTTTAAGACACCCAGTCGATATAAAAAAAACGAGATATTTATTCAGTATTTTTTTTTTTTTGTAGTTTCTACTCAAATTTTAGATCAATTAAGTTTTATAGTATAAGGTCTTTTATAATAGTACGTAACTGCCATGATTTTATTAGTTTTTTGTAATTAGGACGTTCTTTGCTTTTTATTATGTTTCATACTCATGAGTACTTTATTTATAACTAAAATTAAGAATCAAAAGCGTTAAACTAAATAAATAGCCATCTTCTCTAAATATAAATATGTAAAGGCAAAATAAAAACAAGTTTAAAATATTCTCCGATATACATTATAATCATCATCAATGTACTAGTCCATATCATGCATTCGACGACGATGCTTCGTATGTCCTACAGAGAAGCAATCAAGGTTAAGGTCGTATTGCTTAACACAGACCACAAGTCTCTTGAGAAATAGTAACCTGGCAACAGCAGAGAGATATTTCGAAATGAATTTTAAACTCGCAGCTTCTTTAAATCTTCTTGCTCTCATTCTTACACTCGATTCGCTTTACATTCCGCCGATTTTGCCGATAGACTTTTCTGAATAATGACAAGATGTTTTGAATGATAAAAACAAAGCAATAATTTCCTTTCTTGAAAAAAAAGATAACTTCCATTATAAATTATTGCAGGCAGTAAGTAATATCAGTGAATAGTGTAACTAGCCATCACGTAATAAGCAAAAGTGTGCAGAAAGACAACAGCACTACATTGTGGCTGAAATAAACGAGAAAGCAAAAGAAAAATGGGTGAAACGTAAATACTAATATTCATTATGGAAAGGTGTGGAACACACGAAGATCAAACAGTGTTTTTGAAGTTGGAAAAGAAAATCCATTAACCTCAAACAAGATGATGATGCAAGAATATACAGACGTCCTTTACGATGATTTGGGAAATTTAATGTGTAATGTGGTCATAAATGACATTTATGTTAATACTGAAGACGTGACAGGACTTTGGAAGATTCAGACTCAAATAAGACATAAGATGTTAGTATGAGTCCCTCAAATTGGTCTAGGGAAAGAAGTAATTAAAACATTATTAGTATTACGAAACAGAAGAGATATGGACCTGTTTGAACAAACGCTTTGAACAAACACAATTCCGAAGTAAACAGAAGCTGATAAATATGCCATCGGTTTGAAGTCACTCACTAGTGTAGTATCAAGAAAAGCATAATTTGTTTGAGAAAGAAGTGTTATTAGTTAGGCAGGGTCAATAAAAACAGTCGTACATTTGTGCGAAGGTGAACTTAAGAAAAGCTTCCGAAAAATGTTAAGTATTAGTAGATTCTTAAAATTTCAAAAATTTAAGACCTAAAGTAATGAGACAGAAGGATTGTTACAGTAAAAACAGGTGCAGATGAGCATCAAGAATCAAAAAGTGTTGAGACAAGGTTGCATGCAGTTCATCTCCACCGACAATAAATTTTGTAGACCAAGAATTCTGGGAAGTAGGAAAAAATCTCAGTGTGGCACAAAGATTAAAAGAGAAAGAATTTAAATACACCCTCTAGAAACAGGAGAGAGGATACATAAAAATAAATGAATGGCATGAACAAAAATTGGGTGTGGAATTTTTATTTAAAAAAAGAAAAGAAGCTGGTACAAACTATAGCATAAATGATAACAAAATAAGATTGTCGCTAGGATAATGAACTTTATTTCAATATCATTAATATGAGTCTCAGAAGGAAATTTCCGAAACTGTTTACAAAGAGAAGAGATAAAATTGTGTATCTTATTAGCAGACACCAAAGGTGTTTCAGCCAGCGGTTCGAAACTATCAATAATGATTATGATTACGAGACATAAAAGGAATGGTCAATTCCCTAATCTAGTGAACAATTCAAAGGAATATCTACGGAGAAATATGAGTGTTGAATTATAAAAAGCAGATAATTAAAACAGGAGGTTGCTAAACGTATGTGATGCTGAGAATTGCACCACGCAATTCAGTAACTGATAACATAAGAATAAATTATTCGGCGTGTACCAAGGGCCTTTAATTTGGTTTCTTCATGTTCGATTCTTTTATTAAATAGGCCTAACCGCTTATATTTTTGGCATTTATGCGATTTTAAAAAAACAACGTGTAGTTCAAACATTCATAACGGGCAACAGTAGGTTTGCTAAGGCTGGTCGGAAGGAGGCTTCCATGTTTCATTAATGCCCATTTCTGCGGTGATGTGGTTCTTTCAATAAATTAAAATATAAAAAAAGATATTAAATTCCCGGTTTTGTTCAGTTTCGTACTCTGTAACACATTATTATAATGTAACACTACATTAATACATTTTTTCACTACGTTTCCTAATGAAATGCATGACACAACTATGAATACGAACGATATGTTATTTGATAACATATTTCACCATTATTTTGTGCTAAGACAATATAATTCAAAATACCCTCAACAGAGTTGAATCACTACAAAGAAAAAAGGGGCTTCGTGATCAGGTAAATAAGAGAGACAAGAAGAAACTCGTTTTAAGTGATGATGAAGATTAGTGACAGTGTACGACAAACGAAAATAATAAAAGACATTTTTTAACTTGTAAGAGAGATTTGTACTAGATCATCACACGTACATAAAAAGTGGTAATTACAATAACCAGAAATGAGAAACAACGTTACTGGAGCATAAGGTTCTCTGGCAAAAAAATAATAAATAAATAAATAAGAAATGTATATGTTCCCAATTAGTTTATATATATAACTAAAAAACGCAAAAATTTGCTGCGTAGAGCCATGCAAAAATGTGATTCAAAATGGATTGTAATACGTTATTTTCCAATAAATGGAAAACCGCGTCACTGTAAGTAACTAATCAATCATTAAGATAGTAACAGTAATTAAGTTAATTAATTAAATAACGAGATAGTATACGAATCAGATAAGTGGAGTTAGCTCTACACATTGCAATGTGGGAATGCAGTCCTTAACACAGTATAGAGAGAGCAGGATTGTATCAAATTTTTCAAGCAAATGATTAACGAAAACAATTTTTTTTAAAAAGGTGACCTCAATCATAGATGTTTTGAGTGCGCAGAAAAAAATCAAACATAACAGAAGTTTAGAAGCACCGTGGTAAAGTACTACATTTATTTACCCTAATCTCGATTAACCCTGTCCCTTATTCCATGCCACCCACGACCATATGGCCCAATACTAGATAAATAAAAACAAGCAGAATGCAGTGAGGATCCTAGCGCAGTTAAATGCCAACGTGACGTTTGAAGCTAGCGTATTGATCGGTGCAAGGCGAAGGAGAGAGTACGGCAAAATAAATGTATGCAGCAGGCAGGCCCCCATGACTCGTTGGTGTCACGCCCCCAGAACACCACCTGGCCTGCGTCAGGGGTGCCAGCCCTCCGGAATAAACTGCACGTAACACGCGCATGCGCATCATATTAGCAAGTAACCTCATGGCACGTCATCGTCAGTGTAATCTACAGCATATAACCTCATTGCAATACCGAGGTAGGGAAGCTATTCCTCTCCGAGAACAGCGTGAAGCGAAAGTAAGAAATATAACCTTTTACAAATCTACAAAACATTAAATTGTATTACAGATGTAAACTACTTTAACCATTCACTATTACTAACGTCTTCACAGTTGATTTATAGTAATGCAACGCCAGGTAAATAAACTACATCCGATGAAACAGAAGCTATCTCTTTTAAATTTATTTTTAGCCTCACTTCCAGCCATAAGAGTGTGCTGTAGGTGTTAAACCCCAAATATATCGTTTGGCTGTATTATTTAGTGAGTAAGCTCTTTTAAAGACCCGTTGCCCCCCCAAATCGCCCCGAATACACAAACACTACGCTAATCCGTCTACCGTAAGAAGCTTTGGAGCTTTTCTTGTTGCATCACTTAACAGTCTTCACACAGTCGCTACAGAGCTAAACGGATACCTTTAGTAAAAGGTTTAAGAGGCATCAATTTCGCGACATCGCAGCATGTTCATGGAAATTCCAGTTACTCAGTAACGTAAAACTACTAACAACGAAATCTCTTAACGTCTGAAAGATGGAAAGGGGGGGGGGGGGTGATGGGCGGAGATGTTGTAGCATAATATAAGAAAAACTTGCAGTTAATAACAACAAGCTTGGTCCTTTCTTTTCCTAGAATGGCTGTAGCTAACGCTGTATCTCACTCCGAGATTACGTTCAGTAAATATTTGTCGTCAACGCGTTAAAACACAAGCTCTGTCTTCGTTCAAGAGTTGCTTAATATTATTCAGATTTCAATAAAGCGTGTATGGATTCGTGCAATATTAGCATTTCCAGTGATAGTCAGGTAATGTGTTCGACTTGCTAACCCTACAACTTTCAATGCACTTCTCTGCAACAACAAAAACCGAAATTGTAGGGGTTTATTTCGATATGCAACGAACGATGCAACACATAAAACCACAATTATATATGTAATTAACCGTACTGACGCTCCCAAAGATGTTACAACATTCTAACCTCTCATTTTAAGAGGCGAGTGGTACCACATACATTCTGGTATTCAATTTTAATTGCATTTATATACTTTATCTTTTAATTAGTCTGGCGGTAAAGTGGGATGTGATACGTACCTAAAAGTGAAAGTCATGTGCCTAATACACATGAAATTGTTTTTCATTCATACTTTTGCTGTAATATTTCCTACGGAATGAGTAACACAAGTCTGTTATTAGTAGGAGAATTTAAATTAAATGTGTCTTTTAGTAATTAATGTAGGTGAAACCAAAAAGGTAAATGTTATTAACACACTTAATCATGCAGAAAATTTTGAAACAGCGAATCGACTACTGAATAATAAGAAATTTCTCTCTGTTCTTGTGACATACTGACATGCTAGTATAAATCTGCCGTGAAACTATTCGACTGAGGTTAGAGAAGCTATAGTATTTTTTTGATCTATGTTTATTATACTGACATAATCTCGAGCTTCATCAAAAACCAAATAAATTAGCTTATTAAACGTCAGTGAAACACCGACAATCCAGCAGCCTCAATTAAACAATTGATACGTCAATAAATTTGTTAGAGTTTACCAAATTCTCTCTTGAATGACATATGTCGTAAAAAAGTTAAAAGAATTTATATTACCGGATAAAAAGAGAGGTTTCCGGAAACTCCTGTTTGTGGATATACATCAGAAATCGACAGTTGCACCGCTATAATAATTTAAATGATCGATGAATGAAGAGTTCCAAATCTTCTGTTAATGACACGAAGTAACGGGAGATCACTGACCCTCTCATTGACTCAGTCGGAAGCCATTGCTAGCAGCAGGAGTGATTTATGACCCAGACTCGCCGGCACGCAATGCAGCCAGCAATCCGGTTTGGGCAGCGGGAAAAACGGAACATGCGGGGTCGGGAAATTGTGTGGAACTGCAACAGTGTCCCTCACACGCGCACAGATTTTCATTTTTCAGTCTGTGCGGCTCACCCCGGGCAATGGAGTGGAAGGGGGAGAGGGGTGGGGGGAGTGGCCGATGACATTAACAGTTGGTACTACATTTCTCGCACCTCCTTGATGTGTGACAGCATGTGGTGTGAAGAATTGATTCGGTGGTAGCAGAAGTGTCGCTGGCTGTAACGGGAAGATGGGGAAACATAACCTGAACGCTGGGCTACACGGGCGGGCCCAATATGGCGCCGGGCGTGTGTACGACATATCGATCCAGCCAGCCGGACTGGGGAACGGGCCGGCGCCCCTCGCAAAAATTGCGACCAGCCAACGCAGCTGGTCCGCGGAACCCGCACACTGCACTCGAGTCCACTCACCTAGTAGCAGCAGCTTGATGTCCTTGGCCGCCTGCAGCCCGTCCTCCTTGAGGTTCTTTTCGATTTGCTTGCTGCGCGCGAGCGCCGCGCGCTCTTCAGCGGACATAGCACAGCCCATGGTGTCAGAAGATGTGTGGCGGCTGGCCTGGCCTGCTCTCCCCTGTTCCTGCCTCTTCTTTCTCTCCCCTCGCCGTAACTGCCGTGCACGGTCTCTCTGCTCTCTGCCCCTCTCTCAGCTGCGCAACATCCTACGGCCCGCCGTCGCTGATGCTCCCGCCCGGTCCCACCGGCACACAAACACACCACACACCACTTTCACACTAACTACTTGCTCCGCGCGCGCGCTGCACCGACTGTCCCGTCTCGTTCGGCGGCCCCACTCCGACTGAGCGTGTGTAAGTGTGTGTGTGCGTGAGCATGTGTGTGAGTGTGCGCGCGCGCGCTCGGACCGCGCCCTCCCACCGCCGGCGGCGCTCGCGGGTTCCCCGCTGACGTCACGACTGCCGCGCATGCGCCGTCCGGCCTCCGCGGCAACAATGTGTCTACGCGCCGGGCCGCGCCGAGCCGGGCGAACAACGATTTATCGGCTGCCCGATGGACGGCTAGGCACGAAGGGGCTGCCGCAGGCGCTACGTCATCACCAGTCTGGACCCTCTCCGCCTTAGCTGTGTTTCATTAATACAGTCCTGGCGACAGTGGGTCAGTCACCCGATAAACTAGTGGCACAGTATCTAGGGAGGTCAGATGCGTTTTTATCACAAATTATCTAGCAAAACTTACGTTTTGTATGATGTGTGCAGTGCTGCCAATTCTACGGATTTATCCGTAGATCTACGGATTTTTATGAAAATTTAGGATTTTCGTATTTTATCAAAATATCTAAGGATTTTTGATACTTTTTGTTGATTTTTCCTTATACTGGTATTTTGTTAAAGTGTGAGCATATAGTGTTAATGCATTGCAGAATGGTCAATAATTGTGAATCGTTTCCTTGCAACCGCTCGTTGTGAACCAACGATTGAAATAAAGCTCATGTTTTGTTTGATTATAAATTTCATAGATGTAAAAAAACGGTAATACAGAACTATCGGAGCACTCTTTATACACGGTGACACGCTCATTGGCGCGGCTTACAAAGCAGTGCCTTTCGGGAAGGCCTAACCAATATCCGAGAATCAAAGGGGTCGAAGTTTTTAACATATCCTGTTGCAGAAGATATGCTGAATTTAATGTCAACAAAGAAAATGTATGGTCCCTCCCCCCCATCCCCCTCCCCAAAAAAAGCGTAGGCATAGCAGCAGCAGTCATGAATCTGACGCTGTATGAAACATGTTCAGAGATATTTCTTACTTTCAATGTAGAATATTTATTCGAATTTTAAATACCTGGAAATAAAAATGTATTCTTAATTTTAACTCTATCTTCAGTAAGTATTGTTTCAATCTTTCAGTTAGCGAGTCTCCGGATTTTTGTCATCCAATCTACGAAAATTTTAGCGGCCATCTACGGATATTCAAAGTGGCTGGCAGCACTGGATGTGTGTTAAAATTTTGTTTGTATTTTTAATACTTTAATACTGGATGCGTGTTCATTTTTTTTTGGTTAAATTTCGCAATAAAATACGTATTTAGCTCTAGTGACTGTATTTTCTTAGATGCAAGGTTTTTCGGATACATAATAACTTCGTTCATTCTTGCTTGACTCTTCAAAGGACTATTAATAACGAAACGGAGTGTAGCACACATTTTTCGATACGTGTACTCCCAATTCCAAAACTTATTTTTCTCTGAAGGATTCGCCAGCAAATTCTTAAAATCGGATATTCGTAACCTTTGTTAAGAATATATACTCTTAAGATGGGCTTCACTTTTTAAATATAGCCACGCGTGTTGCATCTCTTGGTATAAAAGTATTGTTCTTGAATAAAAGAACCACGAACGAATAAATTATTTACTATTCCAAAAAATCTTAAATCTTTCGATCTATTTCTTTCAAAAGTCAGGTTTTAGGAGATTTATATCGCCATTACTATGTGTATACCAATGATCTGCCGTTACAGCAGGAAAAAAACTTGGCCCAAAAGTTCATTTCGACGGAGCTTTAATAAATAAATACTTGAAATATCCAACTCCATATAAAAATTCACTTCGTCCTGTTAGAAATACGTGTCGTATCGACTTAAATGTAGTTAAAATTTCTATCGGTATATTTACAAAAATAATTCCTTATATAGGGCATTCGAAATTGCAAGAAAATAAATCTTCGGCAGACCCCGCCTTTTCATGCAAAGGATTTCTGTGTATCATATGCCTCCCTCCCCCTTGGTGAGATTCGGTGAGATTTCTCCCATAAGTGAGACTGACCTCGTGTTTTTGAAAGGTTTTTATATATAAAAAAAGGAAGCTTTTCTTCTCTTTTAAGGGCGCCAATCTGAAATAAAAGTCGGACGATCGATCTTCATCAGCCCCATCCTCGCAAATGAGATTTTGCCGGACACCCTCTCCCCCTCTATTTTGAGCTCACGGAATGAATGGAGGCCCCCATATTAATGTTCATATTTTGACCAATAATAAATTTAGTTTCCTTTAAATTATTTGTTTGCGATAGGGTTTATATTCACAAAGTGTATAAATTACAAATTCAAATTAACTCTTTATGTATTCTTTCAGTACCAAAGAACTATGCTTGGTCTCGGCACATCCCACTGTCTAATATTTCTGTACTAAATCGCTCTTCTTAATTGTTGCTATGCAGAGAGATTTGCGCTGTAAATCGAGGTTTTTATTCTGAGCAATGGGACGGGAGAAACATGGCTTTTAAGAGTATGGGCATAAAAAATACTCTGAGGTGACATGAATAAACGGGTACCTCCTAAAATCGTGTGCAATACCCTACTGTCCGACGAAAACCTGACGTGGCGTTGGCTCAACAATTCGTCGGAAGTCCGCTTAAAGAAATATTCATTTATGCTTCCTCCTACAGCAGCCCATAAATGAGAAAAAATTGCCCCTTCAATATGTTTTGCACAAACTGACTTTTCTATTATGTCCCAAATATATTCGACTGAATTCATGTTTGGAGACCTAGGTGGCCAAACCATTTGCTATAACTGTTCAGAATGTTCCTCAAATCTATTTCGAACGATTTTGGCCTGATGATATGGCACATTGTCATCCTGGAAAAGTCCATCGTTGTTTGGGATCGTAAAGATCATGAATGGCTGATAATGGGCTTCAAATAGCTAAACATAACTATTTCAATGGTCGACCAGGTTGACCAGAGGTCCCAGTCAGTGCCAAGTAAACTCAGCCCACGCCAGGATGGTGTCACCACCGACTTACACAGGGCCTTTCTAGCATCCTGGTGCATGGCCTTGTTGGATCTGCGACACACTCTAACCCAACCATCTTACCAACTGGAATCGTGGCTCATCTGATCACGCAACCTTTTCCAGTTATCTAGGGTTCAACCTATATGTTCACGAGGTCAGGAGAGGCACTGTTTTTTTAACAGAGGCATTCGCGTCGGTCTTCTGCTGCCATATCCCATCAACGCCAAGTTTCGCTCCATGTCCGTACGGACATGCTTGTTGTAGGTCCCACATTGAGTGTCCCTGTTCTATGACGCAGTGTTGCCTGTCTGTCAAAATTTATTTGACTTGATGACCACCATAAATGAACAAGGAATAAACATCTCCTTTATCTGGTTAAAGGTACATGTTTGGCTTCTTGGCAACAAAAGAGTGGATTCTTTAGCAAAATTAGCAGCCCAAACAAACAACCCAATAGGAATGACATAATTACAATAATCCACCAGAAAACAACTGAGGCTTGGAACGATATATATCAATCCATTGACCAACACAATGGATGACAGTAAAGTGAAAACGAAGGCCCAGTGCAGCTCTGGTGTTCCCTGTATATCATCAGACCTGAAGTTGGCGGCAGAGCTAGCCGCCCAAACCTCGTTGTTGTTTTATTCAACACCGTACGGCGGAGTACCCGCGAAGACTTCATATCGTAGACACTAAAGGCTGATACATTCGTAAATGCGAACAGTACAGTGGTATCTTAAAAATATACCACAAAAAAGCTGTATCAATAATATCGAGGTTAAAATTCAATCACGGTAGATTCAGAAACCACTTGCACAAAATACATTTAGCAAATTCCCCGCTGTCAGTGCGACGGGAAGTCTGAGGCTGATACCAACCACCTCTTTGTCGGATGTAGGAATTTCATAGATAAATCAGAAACTCTCTGGAAAGACTTAAAGCTACCCAGTCAATGTAAGCCATTTCCTTGCTCTAGGAACGTCAGTATACCAAAGGATGGTGCGCTTTGTGACAGGGAACAAGACAGAAATATAACAGGCTGGAACCGATGCTACTTCTCAATATTGTAAACAGTTATCGTTTACAGAACACTAAATTCTTACTATTTTATTGTTAAAAAATATGAAATGATTTACTCAAACTAATAGATTATAATAATTTTACTGTTAAATCCCTAAATTAATTCTTTTGTA
>JARYHS010006296.1:0-21649 GCA_031002005.1 Vandiemenella viatica
AAATGATACATACCACGCCACCTACCAGTGAGCCAAAGAACTAACGGGGGCTGCATCTGCCAGCGGATCTGTGAACTAACGGTGCAGGACTGCTGCTGCCATCTGGGCGGGCGGTCGGGGAAACTAACATATGCGCAAGCCCGACAGCTACCGCCATCTGTGCGACAGGCCGAGGAACTAACGTTGTGACGTCATACGACCTTGAACGCTGATTGGCTGATTCAAAAAGCCCGCCGGAGGGGAGGGGAGGGAGGTTCCCCCACCACTTAGTGACGTCACGGGTTTTCCCGGTTTCTGGCTTGAATCGGCTACCTCCTACTATTGAAAAACTCTAGATTATGTTACCGAGCGGGGCGGTGTAACGGTTAGCGTTCTCGCCTCGCATTCGGGAGGACGGCGGTTCGAATCCCCGTCCGGGCATCCAGATTTGGGTTTTCCATGGTTTCCCCAAATCACTCCAGGCAAATGCCGGGATGCTTCCTTCAAAAGGCCATGGCCTAATTCCTTCCCATTCCTTGCCCCCATCCTTGCCCCCCATCCTTTCCCGTCTCTAAAGACCTCGATGTTAAAAAGAGACGTAAGGCAGTTACAAAAAAAAAAAAAAAAAAAAAAAAAAAATAGATTATGTTAGAAACTCACATTTGATTCAATTGCGAAGTGAATGGATATATTTTTTGCACGAAACGACAGGTACTTTAACTCGGCAGATTCAGCCTTTTATACAAATATCAAAAGGTAGTCCGGAATAATATTATCGTAAACATAAAACTAATGCTGATGGAAAAAGGCATTGTCCAGAGATCGTGCTTAAAGAAAATCTCTGTTGTCTTTACAACTATCTATGGCGTTTAAAAATTGAAAGAATACTTCAAGTTTTGTTTATTCTGCAAAATAATTATTAATATAAAGTTATCTTACTGCTTTCATTAAAGCCTATGGTCAGAGACATTGGGGTTGTGTGTTTAGTGCGTATGCAACATATAATCTTTCCGTCTTTGGGATTTGTCATAATATGTTCAGAATTTCAGTTTAATGCTCCTACGTTATTTAACTCTGAAACATAAGTCATGCCAAACAACTGAATTGAGATTCTAAGCTTTAAAACGGTGAAATCCCCATCGAAATCCGAGTTTTTATAAGACCAATATATCCGGTTTTCGTTTTATAAGTAGACGGTAGATAGATATAATTTCCTAAGCTCACTTATTCACTCAGCTCGATAGCTATTGGCTGGAGAACGGTGTCACGTGTCAGCCTTCGCTCTCAAAACAGCGTCCAGAGATACCATTAGAAGAAATTCGTGGTTATGTCCACATTTAATAGCTAAGCAGCTGCTATCAAATTAATTGCCATAATACATTCATTGCTTTTTCTAACGTTTCATACTTAAAAAAATATTGATAAATTTTGCGGCTGAAAAAACTCGAATCATTTAAAACTTGGATATGCTTTTTCAGTAACATTTTGCTCATGAAAGTAACTTAAAAAAACTTTAAAAAATTAAATTTCCTATGGTCTCTGCTGTAGCCATGAATGCCAATTCTCATTCCAGCTTAGAATAAATTTAAAATTAATTAAAACTTTCACTAATGTTGTTGCTTGACCAAAGTTTATGCTTTACGGTTTACTTGCTTTTTAGGTATTTTACTGACCACTTTAGTTAATGGTCTTTGTTAATGTTCGCTGCATGAGTTATTAGGTTTTTTTTAGTGGACATCAGACCGAATATGTTACCGAATCAACTATTCAGGCAGTTCATTTCTTCGGAGGTGCTCAACTGTTTAATATGTTATGTGTGTTAAGTTCTCTGGTCGTTATAGATACTATGACCAATGATTACATTAAGAATGTTTGCCCAGTCTCAATAAAAAAAACAACGTGATGGTTTTGAAGCAAACAGGATTTTTTAAAATTTTGCACTGTGAACTTTAAGGGTCAAATACAACTCAAGTTTGTATAGCAAGTTCATGTCTACGACCTTTGAAACAATTATACGATTGCGCTATCGTACCTGTTCATGTTTAATACCTACCTGTATTGATGCTTCTGAGTACTTCAAGCGCAAAAGATTTTATTCACCCTGAAACACAGGTGATGTTTATAACTGGTCAAATCAGGTTAACCTGCCATAATCTTTCATGCTAGAAACTGAAACTATTCTAGACCCGTGACGATACGCAGAAAACGCTCACGGGTTTACACTAGTCTTCAATAAGCTACCAAAACATCTAAAATGTCTAGCAGATGATAAGATTAAAGTCAGAAAAAATTAAAAGTATTTTTAATTGACAATTCCTTCTACTCCGTCGATGAATTTATTTCCTAGGTATCTACAAAATAATTGCCAGTAGTTTGTGCAACTATAGTAGACGTAATTTTTTTTTCTCATTTCTTTACGCCTTGTCGACGTTTTGTTCATTAAAGGCGGGAAAGGACTGGGGATAAGAAACGGGAAGGAATTTGGCATTGTTTTTTTTTTGAAGGAAGAAACCATTGAAAACCCATTCGAAACGGCGTCCTCCCTAATGCGAGGGTAAGGCGTTAACCGCTCACTCACCACGCTCGGTTTGACGTAATTAATGTACCATGTATGCTGTGACCACACCTCTTCTGGCGTGTTTATCTATTTTTCTTTGCAATTGTTTATCTATAAATTAACAACTTTCCACATCCCATCAGAGCCAGTCTCTTCCTTTGGATCTATGGAAAATGATTGTATTGTACATCTTACGCTCAAAGTCCGAAAACGCTCATTGAGTAAAAAAACGACCTCCACGCGATCTGGTTTCTCCAAAACGGCCACAACACATTGTGGCTTATTAATATGTAATATTTAGGACTAGATGATGAATTCCTAAACCTTGACCCATCTCACGCAACCATATTCCTCGAGGCTGCAGAACGTATATCACTGGACTGGATAATGACTCCAAGTTTCTTCTTGAGAGATACGGGCACCTATACGAAGAAGATCCTTTTCTGAGGAAACCATACAGATAGGGGAAGATCTCCTACACGCTTTATCTACTGCTAGAAGAGATAAATGGTGTAATTTAATGTCAAAGTTAGACATGAAACAGAACAGTCGTAAGGCTTGGAAATTACTGAAGAACCTCAATCGTGATCCAAGTAGCACTCCGCCTAGCCTCCTTAAAGTTATTCCAAATCAAATGGCGCAGCAACTGCTGCTGAATGGAAAGACTAGAAGAAGACCTGAAAACAGAAAGCTCCAAAGACACTCTGACGAACAAGACCATCTTGGGAATCCATTCACATTGGTAGAACTGAAAACCGTCTTGCAGTGTTTGAAGATTAACAAAGCTGCAGGCTTAGATGACCTGAGAACAGAGCAAATTAAAATGTTTGGGCCAGCTACAAAGCAGTGGATCCTGAATTTAATGAATGCCTGCACCTCCAACTTACAGATCTCCAAGATCTGGCAGAAAGCCAAAGTTGTGGCACTGCTAAAGCCTGGAAAGGAACCAACAGATCCAAAAAACTTCAGACCAGTTTCACTCCTTTGTCATTTATACAAAGTCTTGGAGAGATTGATCCTCAACTGTATCTCAGAGTGTATTGACAAAATGCTCATAAAGGAACAGGCTGGTTTTCGACCTGGTCGGTCATGCTGCGGCCAAATTCTTAACCTGACGCTGTATATAGAGGACAGATATGAAAGAGCGGTGAATGATGCAGTCAACCACAAAATGTTGATTAGTAAGGTATACTCCACCACAAAAGACTACCATCTTACACAAGTCATCCAGTGTTTACTACAGAACAGAAGGTTTTACGTCACCCTCCACAATAAGAAGAGTCGCTGGAGAACTCAGAAGAATGGCCTCCCTCAGGGTAGCGTGCTGGCCCCACTCTTGTACAACATATATACAAATGACCAACCAATTATTCTTGGAACAAGATAATTCATTTATGCTGATGACACAGCAATTCCAGCTCAAGGTACAACCTTTGAGGCGGTGGAGGTGCAGCTGACAACAGGTCTTGAGGATATGGCCAAGTATTATGATGCTAATCACTTGAAGCAAAACCCTGGGAAAACGCAGGTCTGTACATTCCATCTGAGAAACAGAGAAGCCAGAGGGAAGTTGAACATCAACTGGAGGAGACAACAACTATTTACCGTGCGTGTTGGAGTAACGGCTAGCGTTCTGGCCTCGCATTCGGGAGGACGGTGGTTCGAATCCACGACCGGGCATCCAGATTTGGGTTTTCCATGGTTTCCCAAATCACTCCAGGTGAATGTCGGGATGCTTCCTTCAAAAGGCCATGGCCGAATGCCTTCCCATTCCCCCATACTTTCCCGTCTCTAAATACCTCACTGTTAGAGAGACGTTAAGTAGATAAAAAGACAAACAACTATTACATTGCGATACACCAAAATATCTGGGAGAAAACCTTGACCACTCTCTTACATTCAAAGCCTACTGTGAGGATCTGAAACTCAAAGTATCCGCCCGGAACAACATCATCCGAAAACTTACAAGTACCTCCTGGGGATCACAGCCAAATGTGCTTCGTATAACTGCCCTGGAACTCAGTTTCTCTACAGCAGAATACTCAGCACCAGTTTGTCAAAACTCTGCACATGCTAGGCAGGTTGATATAGCACTGAATGATGCTGGCCGCATTGTAACAGGTTGCCTGAAACCAACTCCTGTCAGTAAAATATACCAAATCATGGGTATAGCACCACCTGACATTCGAAAGACCGAGCGTGGTGGTGTAACGGATAGTTTTCTGGCCTCGCATTCGGGATGACGGTGGTTCGAATCCCCGTCTGGGTATCCAGATTTGGGTTTTCCATGGTTTATCAAATCACTCCAGGCAAATGCCGGGATGCTTCCTTAAAAAGGCGATGGCTGAATTCCTTCCCATTCCTTGCCCCCATCCTTTCCCGTCTCTAAAGACCTCGCTGTTGAGAGACGTAAAGCAATTAAAATAATAATAATAGTAAAAAACAAACATTCTAAGGATAACAGCTGCAGAGGAGAAGAGGAAACAGGAAACAGACCCCAGACACCCTTTGTTTGGATACGAACCTCAACCTGCAAGACTAAAGTCAAGAAAGAGCTTCTTAAAGTCAACTACAGCCATAACATCTTCACCTGGAGCACGCCGTGTAGAACTATGGCGAAATTCGTTGCCTGAAGGGCACTGGAGGAATATCAAAGAGGCACCGGCCGCGGGGTGTAATCAGCCATATGCCATATGGAAGGCACTAAATAGATTAAGAATTGACGTGTCCCGATGCAGATCTAATATAAAAAAATGGGGTTACACTACTGGAAACGAACTATGTGAATGTGGTGAGCTGCAGGACCCACAACATCTTCTGGTATGGAGGAATCTACCTGACACCTGCCTTATCGACGACCTTTTTAGGGCAAATGAGAAGGCCATCAGGATTGCGAAATTCTGGTCACATTCTATTTAATTGTGTTCTATAGTCCATAAACTTAATATTAATTAATTTTATTTGTTTTGTTTCATCTTGTAATGTTATGTACTGGACACGAGAAATAATAATAATAATATGCAATTCCTTGTGTTCATGACGAATCGGTCCAGGGTGCATTTAGATATATATGATTATTCTTACCCGTCACGTTAATGTGAATTGTCATGTGTGGAGAATTCAACCTGGACCAGACGCGAATTTCACGTTGTGGCTTTTTTTTAGTTAACAACAACGCGTTCTGGTTGTTTTTTTGTGCCATAAGGCGAATAATATATGGCTGTTTTCAAGAAACCAGAACGCGTTTTGTCGCATAATTCTATTTTGAAGAATTTTTTTTTAAAAAAAGAAAAAACTAGTTTAATGATATAAAGAATATGCTCCGCGATGTAATATGGCGTAGGTCTATGGCTGTCAGCAAACAGGTAACTACAATCAACCGATCAAGTTTTGTACACCAAAAAGTACTCGCGCCGTATAACAGAATACAGTTTTATGTGAATCCGTTTGTTAATTTTGTAAATTTAAAGGCGGTAGTTGATGAGCATCCCAGTATTATCCTAGATAAATACGAATAACGGCCTAAATTCCGCACCGAGCGGCAACACTCTTGCGTTCGGCAGGACCGTCATCCAGGTTTAGGATTTCCTTGGTTTCCCGAAATCACTCCGGCCGAACTCCGGGATTGTTCCTCCAAAACACCATGCCTGAATTCCTTCCCGTTCCTGGCTACAGTTCCGCACCTCTAAGTGAAGCGTAAAGCCAGAAGCAATAAATAAATCCCGCAACGGGGATTCCATTTGACGATATTCGAACTCCAGGTTGTCGTACATCACTGTATTCATAGTGCTTTAAGGTAATGAGCGTCTAACAAATTAGAACATCGGTGTATTTTACAGTACTCTACCTGATCGTGATACGAAAAACTTGGGGAATCTCTAATGTAAACTTTTCCTTACTGAGAGAGATGGATTAATTATTACTGTTGAAATATTCCTGTTGAAGTATGTCCTATAGGTCCTTATTTCCCTCTATCTTATTATTTCATCGCGTGACAATGATTGATCGGTGTGTTTTATTAAGAGATAACCAAGTCGCCAATATGGCTAATACTGTTATCTGCAATTGCTGCAAGCGACCTGGAATGTTTCCTTTGTTTGTCGAACATCTGCGTCATTGCGAAATATCGACTATATTTCCAATCGAGTTAATGGTTATTATACATCTGGTCACTGATAACATTTTATCTTCCCGGATCTCTGTTTACAAAAGAAAATTAATCAAGCCAATAAGAAAATTTCCTATAAGGCGTGCGTGTCGTTTAGCAGAGTAGCAGTAAAAAGAGAACAGTAATTAAAGTTGAATTGTGTGAGTGGAAACTTTCCTGGTTTGATGATGCAATATGATCTCTTTATTATTTTTATGTTTTTTTTTAGCTTATGGCTTTACGATTCATCAATGATGTGATCATTATACGCAGGAAATTTCTGGAGGCTAGGAACGGAAAGAAATTCTGTCATGGCGTTTTGTGGAAACAATACCGGCATTCGCTTGGAGTGATTTTGAAAAACCATGGAAAACCGAAATCTGGATCCGAACCCACCGAACAAAATTTTATAAATTCATCCTACAAAACGAGTATCAATAGAAATTTCTAGTGGTTTAAATACACTCTATTTCTTAGTCCCATTTTGCTCCTTTTTAATGCTATAAAATAATTTGATTCTATTTATTGTCGCACATTATTAATAGCTTCGAAAAGTGTAAGAAATGAAACCAAAATTTATGTAAGTATAAGTTCTTATAAACATTTGATTTCTAAGGATCAATATTTCCAAAAATACCTCTGCTTCATTCGTCGTGCCATCATGCCTTAAAAATTGGACACCCGCTCAATTCTACAATTAACAAGCAGATATAACTCTGCCCAATAAACCCGTTTGAAATTTACAAAGGCACTCTTCCAAAGAGATGTAACCCGACGTTTTTAATTAATTCGTAACACACGCAGCTATTGTATTCCAAAGCCAGGAGGTAAACGACGACTTCGAAAAAAAAGTTCTCAAACCCTGCTGTTTTTATCAGAAAATATGAGATTCGTTGCTTTAGCCTTTTGTCACGCAAAGGGAATGCCTCCCGGCAAACGGACAAAGAGAATTTTAAAGTGAATATCGTGAGAAAGGAAAAGAAAGTCTGCAGAAGAAGAATGTGGTCTATGGAGATCAAAGCAGCCATGGAAGACCGAAGTAGCAAAATTTACAGGGCTAGTTACCTTATTTTCCTTACGGCTTTACGCCGTCATCGTCGAGGTCTTAAGAGGCGGGAAAGGACCGGGGGTAAGGAATGGGAAGGAGTTTGGCTACGGCATTTCGAAGGAACTATCCTGGCATTCACCTAAAGTGATTTTGTGAAACCGCGAAAATCCAATATCTGGAATGCCCCAGGGAGATTCGAGCCTGCGTCCTCCAGAAACGGAATAGCTACTGAAATACCAGAAGCGGCAACTACTGTTAAAGCCTCACCTGTTGATTAAGATAAATTACGTTAGTATGGAAGCATTGATGCAGGAAGCAAGCCAGCATATCCTTGAATTCTTTCGATATATTTTCTTTTGTTAATCGTTGGTATCAAATCCACGTAAGTTTGACGAGGTAATGAACAGTCAGTGAGACAGAGATAACGGCAGAGAAAGATATTACAGTCATTCAACAGGATCAGTACTCTCTGGGCGTGTCTTCGTTTGGTTTCTGCAGTCTGTCAGTAGAAGATCCGTAAAAGAATATCACGACCAACGCATCGGCTGCAATGACAGCCAATCTGGAAGACGCTATCCACCAGTACTTCGAAACACTGTGGAAGTAGAACAAATGAACAATTTCGAGTACCCTTCTCTTTTCAGTATAGGTTAATCTCCTTTTAACATGCATGTCGTCATTTTCTGTTATGATATATCATCAAATATATCATTGAAAAATCTTCTTATACATAAATGACGGCAAACACTGCAGTTAAATTTAAGCTATGAGATCTACAGGGTGATTCAAAACAATACCGCCAATGCTCAGTATATTATGCGGGCCGCCAACTGATAATGTTTCAGCAAGGAGCCTATGCCGGAAAAAGCATTATTTGGGAGCCGTTGCTTTTAGTCTCCTAATACTTATGCAACCATCTAGACTGTAAGGCTCATGGACCAACTGCGCCTAGTAATAGACCTGCTCATTTTTTTTATTTTTTTTTTAACTGCTTTACGTCTCTTCACAGCGAGGTCTTTAGAGACGGGAAAGGATGGGGGGCAAGGAATGGGAAGGAATTCGGCCATGGCCTTTTGAAGGAAGCATCCCGGCATTTGCCTGGAGTGATTTGGGAAACCATGGAAAACCCAGATCTGGATGCCCGGACGGGGATTCGAACCGCCGTCCTCCCGAATGCGAGGCGAGAACGCTAACCGTTACACCGCCACGCTCGGTACCTGCTCATTTGATTTTTGCGCTAGCTTTGGGCGCATTTCAAGTTTACGTGAGGCATGTTGCCCCGGAACAGTAGCTGTAACATTTGCAAAAACTCAATACATTAACAATGGAAGACTATAGTTTGCACAATGGTATTTACAACGCTCTATATCCCTGCTTGGTACTATTTACAGATGAATAAATTTTAACTCGAGGCATCATTGTCAACTTACACAACATTCATGTTTAAGCAGACAAAAATTCACGTACACAGGTGATTAGAATCGATCAACACAAGTAGAGTTATAGTTAATTGATGGGCTATAATAATTGATTACAAGGTCACTGGGTCGTAGCAGCTACCAATTATAAAAGGGCTGGCCTGCCGCAGATTTTCTATTGGATGTGGTTTGACAGATAATGTGGATGCAACGTAATCAAACCCCAACAAATGGACGGAACTACCAGGATGCCAGATATCCATATCAATGGATTAGTGTAGGGAGATGGCGATTCCATGGCCACCGCGATTCATCAGCTCTTACAGCTCACCTCTATCTTTTGTGGGGTAGTATGAAGAGAATAGCGTACGATACTCATGCAACATTAGAGGAGGATCTTGTCGCGTGAATCCAGGTGGCGACTGAAATATTGAACAACAAACGTACTTATTTGACCGTATGCATGAAATCTCCGACGTAGGCTCTGTAATCAGCCAGGAGATCAGAGAGTTGAAAGACTTTCGTAATTTACTACACAATGTGATGCTCGTGTTTGGTTTCTCGACGAACTGTGGAACTCACACTAATCACCATATACCTACCGCCCTCAGACGCTGCGTCATACCATGTCTTTCAGGACGTGAGTTCCCCTGAAATAAGTTGGCCGTGCCACACAACATACTTAGAATTGACTGTGATTTTAGACCATCCTGTATAAATCAAAGCTTATCACTACATTTAATAAAAAAAAATTCTTAGATGCCCTAGATATCTTCCTTTTTATGGCATCAGCAGCATTATATTGCTTTTTGCGACCTGTTAGGGAATAACAGTGTCACTATGAAATATTTACAGAATTTTTGAATACTTTAATGAGTTTTTTGGTTTAGAATTTATTGAAATGTTAAAGAATTTACGAAACAACAAATTGAGCCTTTGTAAGAATTGTGTTTGATGCATGTGTTGTATTTACGTTTTCCAGCAGATTTTTGACATCTAATTGTATTTCTTTTTTCCTCACGCTTTTCGTAGGCAATCTTTAAACCGTAAAGACAAACATTTCGTGATTTTCCCTAAATTTTCTGAAAATTTTAAAACTGCCGTTTACATTTCCCGTCGTCCAAATTACAAATGAGAAGATTGAATTTGAAAGAAGCGCTTCACATTTTTTGGATATGTTTATCAGATATTATTGAAGAAACGATTGATATTTGGGTATTATTGCCATGTGAGTGAACGGTAATATTATGGCATGGCATTCCTATTCCACATATCGCTTTCAGTAATAGGTGAAATCCGAGATGATTACTTTACTAATAACATGGCAAATTTACCTCCTATTCCTTCTCAGTGACCAAGGAGAAAAATTAATCCGAGGCAATTCTTAGGAGAACTAGAGAACTATTTCAAGATCAAAAACCTTCACGAATCGCTATAAAAATGAAGATCGTATTGTAATATTTGGATACGGATGAGAAATCTTCACTACGTGTATCAAATTCGACCGAAGTAACATGTGGAGAATTTAAAGGAAATTTCTTGAACATATTTTGGAATCTCAATGCTTGGGGAGAATTGACTGAAACTTTACAAGGGTCATTTTAATCCCAGATTTAAAGATTCGATGTACCAATATGCCTATTTAGCTATTTTTAGGAGAGAATTAGACAATGAACGAAAGAATTCAGAATTAATTTTGTTCTAACTTCTCCATTTTACTCCACACGTGAAATGCCAGCTGAGCTCCGTATTGCTTCACACAATTTATCAATTTGTGAATATGCTATAGAACATAGATGCGGCGTACAAGAAAACTGGTGACACACGCGAAAATCAAAAATATTCTTTTCAAAATGATCCCACATAGTGAATAAAAGCAAAGTAACTGTCATAATAGAACAGAAACCAAGTTCGAGATGGAATATTGGTACGAAAAAGCAAAAACAATGCCCAATTAGAAATGACAATTTTCCATCACCGAATCAGATGGAAAGGACGCCCGAATTTAATTGCCTGGGGAGGAATGCGGTAATAGTAAGACGTGAAAATAACAGACATGAAGCTGCATCTGCGAAAAGTCAGAGTCGATATGGTGATAAATACAAAATGGAAGTACTCCGAGAAACCATGAAGGGGTGACTATCATTGAACCATGAGGACAAAATAGAACCAGAACGACGCAGAGGAGAAAGGTATATGGAGTATTGGATACCGGGAGTACCAGAGTTCGAAAAAGAGGAAGAATAAAATCAGCATACTACACAACCTCACGTACAACAGGCGTTTATAAATTAGGGCGATTTGAATACATGGTTACTCTATTTCTAAAGAAAAAAGAGGCTCATATGATTTATTCCCACATGGAAATGTTATAATGTTGTACATGGGGAAAAAAAAAGAATTGTAGAGGATCTAACGATGAAATTTTATTGAATAAATGAGGATCGGATATAATTTACAATGCTATTTTGCGGTGTAGAAAGATGCATAGAATAAATAGACCTGTAAAACGGGAAAGGAGAACTATAGTGTGGATGGGGATGCCAGAAAATGGATAGAGAAATGAGGAGGAGACAAAGCTACGGGGAAAAATAAATATGTCTTGAAATTCAGATGGGCAGGTTGGACTAATTATGGCAACTGGGTGCTCTCCGTGCTCAGGATGCGAAATAAGCTAATAATATATTGTTGCGTCCTGTTGTGCAACGGAGAGCTGAGCTGAAAAGACTCACAAACTGAAACAAGTGGGTATCGATTTTTTACAATTTGGGAACTCGGGATAGGAAATGTTCTGGAGAAATGAAATGAAGACACAAGAAGTTATGAGAAACAAACTTGTGACTCACGAAGCCGACAACTCTCACTGAGAATACTCAGAAATTACGAGAGGTACCTATTCCCAGGAGTACTGAACCAACTAGCAGAAGTTCTCTCTGCCAAAGGTCCATAAAACTTGATGAGCCTAACAGTAACAACGGCGACTACAGTAGCTAAATACACGTTGTCATCTCCGCTGCGCTGTCTGCTTGCTGGCTCACTCGCCGACTCTCGAAGACCTCTGGAGAAGTAGTCTGGAGAATGCCCCTCCGCTGAGGCGGGCTCTTTTTTATAGCCTGCCCGTGACGCGCTCCGCTGCCCGCGCGTCCTTCTGGAAGCTTACTCGTATTTCGTTACCCACGCGCCACGCAGTTCCCCTGTCTGATGCAACCACACGTTCACTGTTGGCTTCCCTTACTACCTATTGCACCATCTTAACACTTGGGCATTAGGCGTTACTTTTAACACTTCGTAACACCTTCCCCCCATATTTGAGAATTTTGCAATCTCCCTGAGAATGCAAAATTCTCACACTACCTGTCGGCTGTGTGAGTCTCCTTTTTATTACTTTCTTTTCACGAATTACAATGGTTCACATTTTATTTCATTACTTATCTTTTAACTTGTCTTTTATTATTTACCAATATTTCCTTTACTTATAATATCCTGAAAGAGAGAATTTCAATTACATTGCACCATTTTCTTTATAACAAGTATTTTCTTCTACAACACGTTATTTTTTCTTAGTCTTAAGAATCTTCTTTTACATTACCTTATTTTCTTAATTTGAGAATTTTTCTCTCAGTTTACTATTTCTTATTTTCTTACAATATCTTTTCCTTCTAATGCTTTTCTTTAGTACTACACTCTCTTATAAAGTGAAGCCTATTTTTACAATACATCATTTTTATAATTTTACAAATTCTTTTCATGTAACAGAATACAATCTTTCTTACATTACAATCTTATATTTTTTACAAACATAATCACTGTGACCATATCAGTTCATCTTAGCGCTTATCCGCCTTATAGTAAAACATTTCTGGTGCACTTGGTTCATACTTAACACTCTTTTCCGGTGTTAGTATTCGCTCACTAAGCACCGCACCTTCTGCTTCAGTCACATACCTATTCCTTACAGGACCAAAAGTAATTTGTTCACTTTCATCACTGTTCATTCCAGCAGGATGATACCCTAACTATACCAGTGTCAGGGTACCGGTTTACAATTTTATTCTTTACACATATTCTGGGGCAGCAGTCATCACCCATTGTTTTACGGAAGAATTTAAAACAGTCCTTACAACACTTACAATATCTGCATATACAACATACTACTATTATCATAACTATTCCTGCTCCAAAATAACTCCATATGGGTATCGAATCTAATGAAAACATATTGAACACAGTCCTTTGCTGGTACGCTATTGCGTCCTCTAGCTCATCTAACTTATGCCCCGCGGCTTTAAGGTCATCTAACTGACGAACCACTGGTTCGATTGGCAAATAAAGAGGGATTTCGGTTATATTTTTCTTTTCTTGTCTATTAGACAGCAATCTACCTCCATATTTAAGTTTGGGACTATATCATTAATCAGTGCCATCGATCTAATGATATGTTCGGATTGAATTAGTACTTGTGCACCGTAACCCTTGCATTTACTCAGAAACTTAAGTTTCCCTGTACCATTAATTACTACAGTCTGTGGGCTTACTGTCATTACATAATACTGTGAGCCCTTCTCCCTTTGGTGCTACAAATAACCATTCATTTCCTCTAATCTGTGTCCATACGCTTTCATTCAATACAATAAGCTTTTGGATGCAGTCATCGGGGATTTTAGTTACAGGTTGAAGCATTCTAGCTTCACAAACCTCGTGATCATAAGTCGAAAGCAGCACAAAGGTTTGTTTACACACACTATGAATAGCCTCCAGCTTTTTACACTCCAATTGATCACCATTTATTTTAACATATCGCCTTTTGGCGTCATCCATTAACAAAAATTCTTTTTCCGGAGCTATGTATGTAAACAATCGTTTTTGGTGGCTTACCTCAACTGGTAGAGGCCATAACTTATAAATATTATAAGTTTCACTGTCTACTAGTGGAATATTCAGCACATAAGCTTAGAATGTTTCCCGAAATAAAGACATCTAGGTCGACCACCTTCAGTAACTGATACCCTCCGGCTTCAGTCAGTTTTATTGGCAATCTTTTGTCTTTAATTTCATCTTTTATTAACTCTAAATATTTGACCACTTGTTCTGGACTAACTAAATGAGGTTGAAGAATGCCTTTTTGTGCATTTACTATGGCAGTAATAATTACATCATATTCCTTCTCTAATTCACTGAAGATTGTTGTCAACTGTATTAACTGTTCATTCAACGTTACCCATATACCGAGTCTATTTATTCTCTTATCTGTACTAGTTTCATATTGATGTATGTGTTCATTTAGTTTAAGTATTCCGGATGTAATTACCCGTTCATTTCTCTCTATTGAATCGACAGTATGATTGAAACTAGTCAACGTTGCCCTTACAATAGTGACTTGTTCTTTTGACAACTTCAATAATTCTTCTGTTCCTGCTCTAATAGATTTATTTTTGATTTGAAATATGATGCATCATCTTCATCTAACGTCCCAAACAAGACTTTACTTATTCTCCAACAAAATTTAGGATTCCTCTCTTTCGTCTACTCTGCTCATGTTTAGCTAGCTGCCCAATTAGGCGTTGAGAGGTTTCTATCCTACTTATATAATAATCTACCGCCCGTTTCATAGTTTTACATTCTGCAACACTTGTGTTTATTTCTTTAAGTCTTTGCTTGACAATAGTCTACTGCTTTCAACGCTGCATCATGCGTAGCTTCAAACTTATGTTTTAAGTCATCTAAATTAAAATAACTCACTACTTTCCAAGTGACCGTATACAAACTCACTGTTCCCTTATGATCGTAGTACAGACCTGGTGATGACCGAAACTTTGTTATTTCTAAATCCTGCTGTTCCATTGCCGATGTACCACCTATCATCAAGACGATCACTGCTATCATCCACGCTGTTGCCATCTTTCCTGCAATTCAGAAGAATTCTTTTAGCCTATTTGCATGTACTTTTGTAAATTTATTTCTCTTTAATTCTATCACAACGTTTGGTCCCTTAGTTTCCACTACCGTATAAGGGCCTCTCCATTGACTGTCCAACTTCTTTGAACGACCCCTTCGTACACTCTCATCATGCAATAATACTTTATCCCCTGGCTTAAAGACTACCGGTTTTTGCGTTCTGTCATAGTTTTCTTTACTTTTCTCTTTTGCTTGTGCTGTCGCTTCTCGCGCACACTGATGCATAGCCCGTAAATCTTTCCTTTAGTTCAATTACATAGTCATCATAGTTATATACTACTTCCTCCGGTTTCTTTTGTAATATTCCCGGTAAATTACATATTCGACCAAAGAATAATTCATGCGGCGTATATCCTGTGGCACTATGCGGTGTTGTATTGAAAACAAATACTGCATACTGGGATCCAGCTATCCCAAGTTGGTTTGCTCCTGTTTACGTAAGTGACGAAGCATTTCCGTTATTGTACGGTGCGTTCGTTCCAAAGCCCCATTACTTTGTGGGTGATAACTAGTGGTATGGATTTTCTCTATTCGTAATAATTTGCATACTCTCTTCATAGTATCACTCATGAAGTTACTTCCAAGGTCACTTAACAAAACGGTGGGAATTCCAAATCTTAGGATTATTCGCTCGACCAATACTCTTGCTACCGTATTGGCATCCTGTTGCTCTATAGGCTCCACTACTAAGAACTTCGTTAAGGCGTCTTGGAATGTGAGCAAATATTTATTCCCGTTTTCGGTTTGCGGCATTGGACCTACAATATCAATATCACAACGCTCAAACACGTGTTCCGGAGTTTTCGTTATCTCCATTGGCATCTTCGTTTTATTTTGGGTAATTTTATTCTTTTGACAGCTTTCGCAATGACGAATGTACTGCTCAATGTCGGCTTTCATTCCTTCCCAAGTACAATATTTCTTAATTCTCGCGTAGGTCCTACCTATGCCCTGATGACAACCTATCGGCGATTCGTGATACTGCTTTAGGATCTTCATCTTCTCTTCCTGTGTAAGTCCTACCTCTTCTTCCTTATTAGCTGATATGCTCTCGGCTGTCTCTACATTATCATTTTCCTCCGCCTCCTCTACGGTTCTTATTCGCGAAAGAGCATCTGCTACTTGATTTCTCTTTCCGCTCTTGTACACGATTTCGTAATCGTACTCTTCCAGCTTTAAGCGGAACTTCATTAGTCTAGACGACGGATCCGTAATGCTGTTTACCCACATTAACGGTTTATGGTCAGTGCATACCGTAAATTTCCTACCAAATAGATATGGTCTAAACTGCTTTACGGCCCAACAAATGGCCAACATTTCCCGCTCTATCGTACTATAATTCTTCTCTGCCTTATTCAAGGTTCTAGACACGTACGCTACAGGCAAATCCTTGCCAATTTCGCCTTGACTTAGCGCGGCGCCAATTGCGTCTTGGCTTGCGTCTGAGGTTACAATAAATCGTTTTGTGAAGTCAGGATACTGTAGTACGGGAGGATTCAACAATTTTTCCTTCAATTGTTGAAACGCCTCTTCCTGCTTTGTTCCCCACGTATATGCGACTCCTTTCTTTAACAGCTCATACAATGGCTTAGCAATTTTACTGTAATTGCTTATGAATCGCCTATAGTACCCACTTAAGCCAAGAATGCCTTCAATTGGGTAGTATTACTTTGGTTGGGGGTAACGCTCTACGGCTTCTACCTTCTTCTGATCGGGTTTCAACCCTTCCTCCGTAAGTACATGTCCCAAAAATGTAACTCCTTGCGCAAAAACTCACACTTAGTCTACTTGTAGTTTGAGATTATATTTTCGCAGTCTTTCAAAGACATCCTCTAGTCTAGCATTATGCTCCTCAAGCGTTGGCCCAAAAATTATGACGTCATCTAAGTAAATGAATACTTTCTCACCCTGTAATCCTGTCAATACAGAATTCATCAATTTTTGGAAGGTATTCGGTGCCGTCTTTAATCCCATTGGCATTCTTTTGAATTCGTAATGTCCATAGGGAGTGCTAAAAGCCGTCTTTTCCTGATCTTTCTCGTCTATCAGCACCTGATAATACCCCTTAGCTAGGTCGAGGGTTGTGAATACTTCGCTTTACCTAGTCCGTCTAGTATTTCATCGATCCTTGGTAACGGAAATACATTATTTACCGTCAGATCATTTAATCGCCTATAATCGATTACTACGCGCCACTTTTGCTTGCCACTTGCATCCATTTTCTTTGGGATAATTAATACAGGCGAATTCCACGCACTATCACTTGGTATTACAATATCATCTTCTAATAATTTTTCTATTTCGGCTTGCAAAATTTCCTTCTGCGCCTCGGGTATCCGGTAGGGCCTCAACCGAACTATTTTTCCTTCCGCCTCGGGAAGAAGTTTGATTTCATGCTTGACAGCCTCAGTATAACCCAAGTGATCTCCTGGTAAATGAAATACGATCGTTATACGCTGCGCATATACCTAATAAAGCCTCTTTTCTCCTCTTTGTTTAAATGTTCTACGCGGAGATTTTCTTTTCAACTTTACTTAACCGCGACTTTACCTCTGGTCGCTCTTTTCTAATACGTCTTACGTATGCTTTTTCAAATTCGGGCACTTCTTCAGCTGTTATAAGGGATCCTTTATTTTAACTTTCTTTTCCTGTAGTATTAAGCATACTTGTAATACACATTCCATTTCTTACTGATCACCTAGCGCTTCTGGCTACATATAAATCCTGGCTGTATCTCTGCTTCGGAATGATCGCTTCTGATGCATTCCTTAAGGTAATCCTTACCTTTACAATCTTTTCTTCGCGCGGGCCTACTGTTACCTTCATAGTGTTGAGCACCCCTGGCTCTCCACTACGGTTACCACCACGTTGCACCACCTCTGCGTAAGTGGGCTTCCCACGGCCTCTCGCAACCATATTTGGTTTGCTTTGCCGTTAATTGCGCAACTCCCGTTGCCAACTGAATCGATGCGTCTCGCTTTCGATTCAACATACCGCCTTTCTACGGGGCTTACCGTCTTCGAGCAGACTCGGCTGCTCTCGGATACCTTCCGTCTCGTCTCACAATTCCTTTAGTGGACGGACAAACACCATTTCGCGTCGTAATCCCTACGACATTTCTCGAGGCAGCGCCTACTGTCCTCGGGAAATTCCCGTTCCATCCCGCAGGTCCGTTAGCGGGCGGACACATACCACGCATCGCATTCTCTGCGATACGCTTCTTCCCATCCCGTCTCGCAGGTCCGTTAGCAAGCGGGCATACTTCACCTGATGTCGCAATTCCTACGACACCCTTCTTACCGCTTCGCTTCACAAGTCCGTTAGTGAACGAGCGACTTTCATCCGATGTCGCAATCCCTGCAACACCTTGCCTAACGCCACGCCTCACAGTTTCGTTAGTGAGCGTGCGTCTTTCATCCGATGTCAATCCCTGCAACACCTTGCCTAACGCCACGCCTCACAGTTTCGTTAGTGAGCGTGCGTCTTTCATCCGATGTCGCAATCCCTGCAACACCTTGCCTAACGCCACGCCTCACAGTTTCGTTAGTGAGCGTGCGTCTTTCATCCGATGTCGCAATCCCTGCAACACCTACTTTCTTAACACAACGCGTCCCACGTTGCGTCATACACGGCCCTTCTTGCGCGGTATACAATCTAATTCGCCTCCCGCGAATATTCATAACTCTTTTTCCGTAATCTATTACGGCCTTATTTTTCGTTAGAAAATCTCTTCCTAACAAACCCTCGAAAGGCAAATCTATGTTTGCCCCAATTATATGAAACTTCTGTTTCAATATCAAACCCTCCGCGGCTTTCAATTCCAGGACTACCGAAGCTTCAGTTTGTACTATACTATTACTTATCCCCTTAATTCTAATTTTTTCTCTATCATTCACTTTTTACTGCCCAGTTTATACTATCTCTTTTTACCAAGCTTATCTGTGCCCCACTGTCGGCCAGGAATCTCATCGGATTACGCCTTGCTTTTTCACATTGCATAGTCACATATTCATTTTATCTGTGCAGTCTACCTTATACACTTTGTGCGATATGGCGCAATGTGACCGCTCCATTACGCCACCTAAGCAGTTTACCGACTTTTCGATCTTTTTCCTTTCCCGACCAATGCATTTTCTCGGCAATCCCGCGCATAATGTCCTTTTCTGTTGCACTTATAGCACGTAATTTCACTTGCATACGGTACCTTTTTCTTAAAGGGTGCTGTTTGAGCACTTGCCTAGCGCTACTTCTCGTTTCCCGCCGCGTTTCCATCATTCTGACGGCGTTTTCTTTCTCCATCTTGTCTAACTTAGCAAGCACTGCATTTATCGCCTTTTTGTCCAGCTCATCCTCTTTATTAATTATTCTTACACGCCTTTGCGCCCGACAATCCTTGGCTGTATGCCCAGACTTTTTGCAATTGAAACAAAATGGGGGGTTTTTTCCTTCTACCTTTGGATTCCTGAAGGAATACCTCGAAACCGGTTTTTCTTTCGCTGAAGCTATCGCACTTTCCTCTGTGGCTGCGATTTCCACAGGCTTCAGAAAGGGTTATGGTTTCTCCCCTAGCTCGCACAATAGTTTTTATCCGGTCATCATACAACCCTTGAATAAATACGGCCCCTTCCTAGCTTTAAAACTAGAGCTATGCTTCCCATCAGCTCCTCTTCCGTCATTACATTTTTTATTGCTTCTCTGAACTGATGTTGGAGAGCATCTATACGCGAACCCCATTGCGCAATACTCTCCCACGACTCTTGCCTACTAGCAAACATTTTACATGCATAAAAATCAAGAGTCCTCTTACTGCCATAATTTTCTAACAAGATTGCACGAACTGCCGGCCAGGTGGTAGTCAGATCTCGACAAGAAGTTTACTCCTAGGTGCCCCTACAATTTTAGCCTTCACAAACTTTAATAAAATTTCTTTTTGTTCCGGCACAATTAATTCGAATGCTGAATCTACATTATCCAACCACTCATTTAATCTCGTCTTTTCTCCGTCAAAAGAATCTGGGATCAATTTTATCACTTCATTCAAACTAATGTACTGCCTATGGGTTGACGACTGCGCGCCCTGACTGCCTGACACTGCTTCGTTAGGCATGCTTACAATTTTGCTTTCTCACCTGCTGAAATCAACTGCTGTGTAGCGATGAGATGTGGTGTTGTCCCCGACGTGACGTCGTTGTCGTGTTGACCCGCGCTGTCCGCTCGACTGCGAAGCTCTGCTGTGCTGGTATCGATCGGTTGCCGGCTGCTGGCGATGGCTGCTACCTGTTGCTCCCCGCCGGTATTGATCCGCTGCTTGCGACGGCGCTCAGCTGTTACTCGGCGGCGTTGGTATCGATCGGCGTCCCGCGTAGTGTCGCGTGTCGCGCCCCGGCTGTTCCTCGCAGACGACCAATGGATCCTCTTCTTTTCTTCCAATGTCGCCTCGTTGCGCAATCTTGCTAGTCGGCTTCGTGCTCAAAGCCGTCAGTCTTTTCCTGACTTCGGGCTGAGATTTCTCGAAAACCCTACTCCTATTCCTCAAATTGCGGCCTGTAATCGCTGCAACGTACTGACCTTTGGGCAACCTTGGCCAAAATTCTGTCAGTCGTCTCACTAGTTTTGTGGCTTTTCCGGCCAAACACTCGTAGCTTTTCCAGGCCTAACCCACATCTGACACCAAGAAAATAAGGATCTCTGTTGCGTCCTGTTGTGCAACAGAGAGCTGAGCTGAAAAGACTCACAAACTGAAACTAGTGGGTATCGATTTTTTACAATTGGGAACTCGGGATAGGAAAATGTTCTGGAGAAATAAATTAAGACACAAGAAGGTTATGATGAAACACACTTGTGACTCACGAAGCCGACAACTCTCACTGAGAATACTCAGAAATTACGAAGAGGTACCTATTCCTCAGGAGTACTGAACCAACTAGTAGCAGTTCTCTCTAGCCAAAGGATCCTATAAAACTTGAAGAGCCTAACAGTACAACGGCGACTACAGTAGCGAAATACACGTTGTCATCTCCGCTGTGCTGTTAGCTTGCTGGCTCACTTGCCGACTGCCGAGACGGAAGGCGTCCGGTGAAGTAGTCCCCCTCCCGCTGTGGCGGGCTCTTTTTTATAGCTGACCGTGACGCGCTCCGCTGCCCCGCGCGTCCTTCTAGGAAGCTTACACCCGTATCTCGTTACCCACGCGCCACGCAGTTCCCCTGTCTGATGCAACCCTGGCCTCACACGCGTTCACTGTTGGCTTCCCTTTACTACCTATTGCACCATCTTAACACTTGGGCATTAGGCGTTACTTTTAACACTTCGTAACAATATGGTTACTTATCGATGGTACAGAAAATTGTAAGAAGTAAAGGAAAAAGTGGTTGTCATATTCCAACTCCCTCCCTCAGAAATATAATTGGAAATTTTACAAGTACTGTTAAAAATGTACCAAGGACAAAACATTTGCATGCTTTTTGTAACATACGAGTGGTACAATAAGCACCATGCAATACGAAGTAATAATTTCTATTGAGATAATCAATGCGTGTGAAAAAATT
>JARYHS010006297.1:0-21646 GCA_031002005.1 Vandiemenella viatica
TTCTAGCTCTACCACCATCCTGCTGACTTTATTTGTTGCATCACTTGCAAAAATTGGATTTGTGGCATATGTAACACAGGCTCTAGGTATCCGTCCTATAAATTTATGGTGTGCGAGGATACAGATTAATAACTTTTTTTAGCTTTTTCTATTGTTGTTCAAATATGGTTCGTTTTTTTTTGCCAAAGTTGATTGTTAATAATGCTAATAATGTTAATGTTCGTTAATTCCAAAGATAATAATAAGACTGATTAAGTGCCTACAATTTTTTAACCTAAGTGATAATAAAAAAGACTGATTGATTTCCATAACGGGTTGTTTTTAATTCAGTTTTCCCTATAATGAATAAAATATTAATAATTTTTATCAAAATGATGTTAAAGTAACCCTTACACTTTAGATCTTTGACATTAATTGCAATTTAATACCTTGTCAAGGCATGAGTTTGATAGCCAAAGGGCACATTGTTCTGTTGGAGCAAAAACGTCATTATTCTTGGGTGTTAAAAACAGGAAACTACCAAAAAACTACCGAAACATGTGCAAAGTAGCCCCGTTTTACGGTATACATTTCACAAACAAAATTCACTTTTGATGCTGAAGTGTTCCCTATGTTAGGAAAGCGACTTCTCGACCTCACTGTGGCCGTTTGCTACCTGTAATTGATTTCCAAATAATATTAAGTATAAAAAAAAAATCAGATGGGTGCCAGAGATTGGAGTGTACCCTATTCTGAGGGAGCGACATCCAGATATCAATGTATTATTATTGAAACATGAATTATTGAATTAACCAAGCAAAATGACACATTACAAGACTGGATGGGATCTAGTGAATAAGGTTCACAATCTGACTTTACGATTTACTTATGTATTTGAATTGTTTACTTGACAAAATTTACAAAGAATAAATTTTCTTTTTTACATCACTTTTTCTGTGGAGCAAAAGAGTGTGTCTCTGGGCGATATCTAGGTAAAACGATGATGATGCAAAGTTCCTTTTTCTGAATGGTGATTACCGTGCAGGGGAATCTAAGTTGTGCAGTCGGTGGGTTGACCAGCTCTCTGTGACCGGCCGGCTGCCTTCCTGCTGGCTCTCCCGGTCACTGGCTGGCGATCTATACCTCTCGGTCGATAGCCAAAAAGTCCCCTTGTCTTCTAGCGCTGCCTCGAAGAAGCGTCGTTTTTCCCGCCCCCTCTTCATGACGTCTGCCAATGTCTGTATTTGGAGGGAGCTCTTCTTGCTGGTTGGCTCGGGACATGCTACAGAACCGCCCTTTTTTCATAATGAAAATACAAGTTTTTCCTATTGGCTGTACTCCCTGGCTTCCCCTCACCCTTCGTTCTTGGATAGAGTTTACTTTTTATTTTATTTGTTTACCGAAACAGTCCAGGCTGCTCTTGAGCTGTGATCCTGTCACGGGACTGTTTTCTGCCATCCGTCACATCTAATGGCAACTCAGGGCCTGGCGTTCCCCAAACACTAGCAGAACCTCCCCTTGGACTGACACACGACGAGAAAATAAGCACGCACATATGTTTTCCATTCGGAACATTACAATACAGAATCATAAAGTTACACATTTAAAAGTCATATGGCAACATAGTATGCCGGATCTTACATGTCCGGTTTGACTTCGGGCAGAAAGTCAGTTCTTTCCCCAGCTTCTCTCATGATTCACGCTATCCATTTGTGTAAAGAGACGACTAGAGTCCATGTGGTCCTTGGTGGCCGAACTGGAGGAAAAAAACACAAATGCGACTGCATTCTGAGAGAAAATGGGCTTTGGAGTTTTTCGATGGAGCTCGACCAGCGATTGTATTAAAGAATGATCTTTAGGCCTTGGAAGGCGATAATATTTCTGACAGCTTCTACCAACAACAGCTGTAAGTTCTGTACACAAAAACGAGCAAAAGACCTTAAGAAGTGTTTAGAAAATGGTTAGTTAAAGAATGAAATTAAGTGATCTCTAACATCTTTCTTATTTGAACATGTATACTGGTTCAAGGGTATAAAGATGACTCAGACCACAAATATTTTTACAAAACTTTATTTCTTTTTTTAAGTATATTACAAGTTTCATTTATATTTATATAAAAAAGTTCTTTAACAATTTTACAACCAATCCACTAGCCTTAACCCGTCAGTGTGGCTTAATGTGCCGAGGTGCCCACTGGATCTGGGAGGTACAACGGGACCGGGCACGAACCCAATCCCCCGCGTACCGGTCGTTCTGATGGCGGGTTTTAAGGGTTTTTCGCAGCCACCAAGGTGAATGCCGGGCTTTCACCAATCTGCACGTCACAAACTACACATTTCACAAAAAAATACACTTGTCACACACATAATAATAGTGTGTACTTTGTTTTTGAAGCTTGCTCCATTTACGTTAGGGCCTTCTAGGTTACGGTGTCGCCTCCTCCAAGAACATGGTCCACACAGTACTTCATTCCTACAGGCCATACCCAACTAACACCGTCGTTGACCGTCTTTCAGCACGTAGAGAAGGGTAGAGAGTGGGATGTGTAAGAAAGGGAAGGATTTTTCCCAATGGCTTAGCGCCTTCTAGACATTGAGGCATTGGAGGCGGACAGAATTATGGTCAACAAACTGGAAAGAATTAGACCATGGTCTTTTGAAGGAACCATTCCGGTATTCGCCTGCAGTGATTTCAGCTTCCCTGATGCCAAGCCCGAAAATTACCGATCATCCATAACGCTCGGTGGAAGGGATGAGGCCTTTTGGAAGCCCACGGACAAGATTTACGAATCAAGCGCAGAAAGACATACGGGCCAACAGAGTTGATTGGAGACAAATAGTTGAAGAAGAGTCCTTGGGAGACCGTCAGAAATTGAGAATGATGTTCCGGACAACCCGATGAAGAGGAAAATTCAAATGATGATGGTGATGACACTATCATGTAATAGACAACTAGGAAAGAATGATGTATACTATAGGCTGCAACATTTACTCCGACTAGTTCCGCCGGTTCAAATTTCAATTGCTGCAGTTCGCTGTGATAAAGAAGGCCCACGTTATAAGATCAGCATTCGGAATTCTGGCTGACCGGTTTAATCTTCAAGTGTGGCTAACTTGCCTAACAATTTTCCGGTCTTGATGATGGAAAACATCTATCCAAAATTTCCCTGAGACGGTCTCCGCAGACATTGTCATTTGCATTATATTATATTCTCTCTCAATTTTTTTATACTAAACGAGAATTTCTTTTTAAAAACCGTCATCGTAATCTGTTTGCTGGAGTTGCCATCAAAGTGGTACTGTCCACCGAACGTTGATTGGCATTGTGATGCATAAGCTTGACTCATCTCTTTTATTAACATCATTAACTTTGGAAACTGACTTAGTGAATGATTTAGCGTGATTAAGCTGGAAACAGCAAGTGTAATAGGACCACTTCTTTTCTTAATTATTGTAAAACCATCTCGGAGACAAAGTGAAAAACCTTTTTTGATTGTTTGCTGATGATGCGGTTATTTATAGGGAAGTAAGGAATTTGGCCGATTGCTTAGAAATTAAGCGTGATCTGGATATTATTTTGGCATGGTGCGCTGAGTGGCAACTTACGCTAAATTGTAAAAAGTGCAAAACAACGAGCATAACTAATAAAAAAGAATCCAATTGTTCAGAAATACGAGTTAAAATAATTCAGTTATTGATATGGTCGATTCTATGAAATATTTGGGAGTAACAGTCCAAAGGAACATGAAATGGGACTTACACATTAATTCGTTAGTAGGTAGAGCTAATTCTAGGCTGCGATTCATGGGTCGAATATTGAAAAATTGTAATGAACAAACAAGGAGATAGAGTACAAATCTCTTGTGCGCCCACATTTGGACTATTGTTGTGCCATTTGGGATCCGTTTCGTAAGGGGTTGATCGAAAGTATAGAGAAAGTACAGAGAAGAGCCGCTCGATTCGTGACCGCTTGCTACAGTCCTTATGAAAGCGTCACAGAACTGATTAGTATACTAGGCTGGGAGTCTCTGGTAGATAGACGACGCACGTTTCGTTTAAACTTATTGGTAAACATGTGTACTCCCACTTTCACTCACGAGTGTAGTGAAATACTTCTTCCACCAACCTATTTGAGCCGGAATGACAGGAAAGATAAGATTAGAGAAATAAGGTGCCGTAATGATTCTTATATGAATTCTTTTTTCCCTCGCACCATTAGGGATTGGAATGCATAACAAAGAGATTAGTTTTGGTGCTGAGCACCCTCTGCCGCCCACAATTTTGTGAATTGCAGAGTAATATGTAGATGTATATGTAGATGAAACACTTCTTGATGCCGTATCTCTGACTATTTGGTGTACATTTAAGACAAACCATTTTGATCAAATAGTATAAAAGACAGCAGTATCACCAGTTTTTTGCTTTAATTTGTTTAATTATGGCCTTACGGCATGTCAATTGAAAACCTGTTAAAGCCAGGAGAGGAAGGAAAGCGAAGGAACCAACTACGACCTTTTGTAGGAACCATCCTGTTATTCACCTGAAGTGATTTTGGGAACATATGGAAAACAAATCGGGGATCTGACCCATGTTCATCCAAATTCCAAGTCCGATAGTTTACGGCTCACACACCGGAGTCGCTGGATGCGAGTGTTGGCATCTGCCTGCGAACAGTGGAAGTTGCATTGCTCTGGTTCTGAAAGATGTATTAATGAATATGTCGTTGGGTAACAAAGCGGTAATTGCACACTGTTTATTACCCAAACTCGATTAAAATATAAAATTTGGAAAAATAAGGGGGGGAAGGGAATAAAATAAGCGACCTGGTGGCTCAGTGGTTGACTGGAGAGAGAAAGGTCCCAGATTCGAGCCCATGTCTTGGCGGGTATTTTCAAAAGCCCTTAACCTGACCTTCACCACTGGCACAGTTTGCAGTGTAATGTTGAAGTACAACAGAACGCTTCCGTGGTTAGGATTCCACATTAAAATTTAGCTAACTGCTAGGTGCTGGATTGGTTAATTTGCTGGTGGAAGGAACAGTCGAAGATAAGAAACTGTAGAGGAAGACAGAGATTAGAATATATGAAACAGATAATTGAGGACGTGGGTTGTAAGGGGTATGTAGAGATGAAGGGGTTAGCACAGGATAGGAAGAGATGGAGGATTGCATCAAAACAGTCGAAAGACTGATGACAGCCGAAAAGAAAAAAAAAAAAAAAGTTGTAGCAATACTGACATGTGCACATCCAGAAGCAAATTCAAGCCAAAGAAAGGCTTAACGTTTTCCTAGTTTGCCCAAACGAACACATATACACAACGGGAGTAAAATACACAGTACAGTAAAGTTAATGTATCCACCGACTATTTTCGACGTCGCCGCAGGAAGGACTTGGCAGCACTAACAGTGGGTAAGTATATAGAGACTATTGGAGGAAGAGAAAAACATTGCAAGCGTTGGATAAAACAGAAATGGAGTGATTTATCTGACGTCCAGATGTGCAAGATCATTGGATTCCGGTCAAAGGGTGGCATAATTTTCGAAAAGGCTAATTCTGTGAACTGATGGCGTACCGCCGTAGTAAAGTCAGCGATGGGAAAGAACCACAAATGAAGGTGAACGTCGGCTTAGATGGTGCGTTCGGGCTAACAGATGTGCAACCATCGATGATTACCAAGTGCTTCCTCAATGACCATGGAGCGTCCATAAACTACGCGGCCCCATTCTAAGGGGATGGGTGGGATTGTGTGGAGAGCTACTCTTGACTACGAGGGGGGGGGGGGGGGGCGGAGGGAATTTCCGAGCCAGGTCACGTAGCTTTCCATTCATATTATTTGTCACAGTTAAAATGAGGTAGAGAACACACAACAGCATGTGAATATTTATTTCCGTCATTTAATTATCTCGGTACGTAATTTACGACAGTCTCAGAAGATAAGATAGTACAAAATGTCTTCTGGAATCAAAAGGGGAAAAGGCTACGAGCTACGTGGGAGGGGGGGGGGGGGGTTCACGGGAGTATGAAGCTCCACAGCAGACGGCTGGTTAATGCGGATGTTCATCGGCGACCAAGGCTGGAATTTGCACGCCAGTGTCGCACCTGGACGTGCACTGAGCAGCGACAAGTGGCTTTTTCCGATGAGTCACGTGTCATGCTCCATCGGACAGATGGGCGTTGGCAGATAGGGCGTGAAACATCCGGAAACAAACACCCTGCACCAAATGCCATCCTTCCTGAGACGCGCAACATTGGTTATCTGGCCATAGAACTGGAGTCGGCATGGCTCTACATCCCTGTGAGTACCTTCCAGAACCTCAGAGACACTCTTCTTACCTGTCTCTGAGTGATCCACACTGCCAAAGGTGGTTATATCGACTATTGACAGGTGGTTTCATTAATGTTTACAAGACTGTGTGCAAAATAAAGGTGGTTTAATGAGGGTGTGTAAGAAAAAAATTATTTTTGATATAAATGAACGTAATCTTTCTCGGCGTTGTTTATTTATAAACGTTTCTCGGGCAACAAACCGAGTGATGTTGTTATTAATACACAATATTTCGGCGACTTTATTCTCCGTCGCACCTGAAGATGGCGACGGAGATTAAAGTCGCCGAAATATTGTGTATTAATAACAACATCACTCGGTTTGTTGCCCGAGAAACGTTTATAAATATTTTTGATATCTTCAATGGTATCAAATGAAAGCTGACAATCCGCGGACTCTGAAAATGTTTGAATGCTTTCTTTACTCCACATTTGTTCGAGTTTTCGTCTAAATATCACAAAAAAATCTAACTCATCTCCGTTTAATTTCGTTTCAACTGATCGAAAAATCTTTTTTCTCATGTAGCCTACTTAAGATTCCAGAAAGTGTGTGAGGGAGGTGGGTGAGCGGTAACGCTCTGGCCTCACATTCGGAAGGACGTGGGTTCGAATCCCCCGTCTGACCATCCAGATTTGGATTTTCCGTAGTTTCCACAAATATGTCCAGGCGAATGCCGGGATGCTTCTTTCCCATTCCTTGTAATTTGAAGACTATTCACTCTTTAGTAGAAATTTTCTTCGAAAAAAATTGTGATTAATTCCACGGAGAATCTCATTAATTGAGAAAATAAATATGTTGTGAAATCACTTTTTTCCCAAATTTTTTCACACCCATTAGAGTTTTATTATAACTAAATTTTTGTTTGTTTGCTTCATGTATGCTATTTACGCAAAACGAACAATTAACTCTATTTAAAAATCTCTTGTTATTGATTTTTTAAAAAGAGTTTACATTTTTTTTAGTGTCCCAGACTTCATGGACTAATTTCTTTTGGATGATTTCAGCAAAACGCAGTTATTTCCGATGAAACAGTCATTCTATGTGCTGTACTTAAATAACTATAAATTATTGTATGCGATTATTGTAGGATATTTCTTCCACAGTTGCTTGTTAAATTAATAATTACTCTTTAATAATTACGCCAATCCAACTGTTGTTGATTTTATTTTATTATTTTATTCATTGTTCGCTGAAGATTCCTCGACGAGAGGCGAATCCCGTCCGGCAAATAAAATAATATCAACATCAGTTGTATTGGCGTAATTATTAAAGAATAATTATTAAAATAAGTTATTGTATTTACAAGTCGTTTATTTTTTAAATAAATCAATCTATCAGAAATCAAACAGGCTGAGTAAGTCCGTTATTAAAGATAATATTGCAGCAAAGTTAAAATTGAAAACTAAATGACAAAACGGAATGCACGCATAGAAGCAAATCGTTTTGCTGTAAAATGAAATTAGTAAAGGTTTAGAAGATTTGGAAAATTATGGTATTCGTGGGAGGTGGCTAACCCGCCAGTGTGGCTGAGCGTGTTAAGGCATCACCTCACTGGATCGGGGAGGTACAACGGGACAAGGTTCGACTCCTGGTCCTCGCGTACAGGCCGTTCTGATTAGTGTTTTATAGCTGGTTTCCCGCAGTCGTCACGGAGAATGGTGGGAAGGTCCCCAAACACCAACTCACAAAATACACGTTTCACAAACAAAAACACACTTCTCATACAGAACATAAATTACACGTTTCACAGACAGATGGCAGCACAAACAATCCGCCTGTAGTTTCAATGCTCCGGACCTCATAAATCCGGTTCTAAATTTGGGTAGGACACATGCCCCACCCTGCCTCATGATGCTCGTATTGACCTATGACCATAAAGCTGGTTAAATTTCGTTTCAGCCCATTTAGCGAACAAACAACGTAATCCACATAAGAGATTCCATTAGAGATCTTGTTCCTTCCGTTTATTTGAAGTGGTTTTTGTGTAACCTCCACGAATTAATGGTAACTTTATATTTCCAGCTAGCCAGAAATCAGATAAAGAAATGTATAGGCAATTGTTTAAGGCACTTGTAGTGGCTGACATATTTCCTCGTACCGGGGAGTGAGGTGATTTTACAAATCAGTCCTCGGTGAGCATTTCAGTTCAGAAAGGAATGCAAAATATGCTTTTTGGTTTAGGCGTGTTTCGATAAGTTAAAAATGTGTTGACGCCTTGAAATTTTTATCCATGTAAACACATAAATCAATTTAGCAATACAGTGTTTTTGGGTCTCGAAGTAAATGATGTTTCGTACTCCGTGAGTTTCTATTCGAAACTGCTACTTTTACACAAACTGTGTCCTCTTTCTACATTTGTGGATCTTCAGGTTTTATTTTATTATTATAATTATTATTTTTATGAAACGGGTGGCTGCAATCATTTTGAATAATGGTATTCCCAGAGTTTGTTCTTGTAGAATTTCCGTTATGCTTTTCTGTCTGTGACAATTTTGTATAAGATACCTTTCTTTTATTAAACACTTACTTTAATTAAAAAAAGTCGTCGAAAATAAGGCATATGTCACGTTTTATTATTATTCCAGTCATGGATTAGGGCACATCACATATATGATGGCATTTACCATATCAAGCTGCTCTTGATGTTATCTTCTTGCTAAGTACACTATGCGCAATTCTATTGCAAGGTTTAATTCGTCCCATGACTGATAGAAACATACTACATATGTATTTCACACCCAGCGTTTAACATTGCTCAAACATACTTACACAAAACCACATTCTTATTTTGCCGTAGGCTGTCTCCATCTTTTCAAACGGTTATTTGACTAATATACAATTTCAGTGTGCTCGAAATTTTAGGGACAACTTTAATCCTATTCCCATTCACATACCAACCACTTTCAGTGTTAAAAAAAAAGGGAAAGTTTTTGAGAAAGATAATTATGCGGAAGTGGATGTACTAATTCTTTGCATTTATGAATTTTGTTTCGCTAGTTCCATGTTCAGTAACTGCTGTGATTAGTTACACAGGCTATCATAGGACTCTAATGGTTTAGGTCTTTAATATGCCGCCTTTTGTAAACTTACTTCAGTAATATCAACACTGCTGAATACCTGGCAGCTTAATTTAAAATCCAATAGATGCAAGGCATTGCGCATAACCACCAAAAATATAACACTTGCTAATGAGTGTCAAGTGTGCCATTGAGTTCTTGGGAACGTTGATTCCACTAAATATTTAGGCATAAAAGCAGAAAGCAACATGAAATAGGATCAGTATACGATATAGGTAGTAGAAATATTAATTGTATAATACGATTCATAGGTCGAATTTTGAAGAGTTCTTACGTAAAGGGAATAGCGTATAAAACTCTTGTTCGTCCTTATCTGGAGTATTATTGTGTATTGTGGGATCCGTATCACAAGGGTTTGATTAACGGTATCTGGAATGTGCGGAGAAGAGCCGCTTGCCACATACAGTACCATACCAAAATTATCATTCTACGATATAATCAGATGCTGGACTGCATGATATTTTTTATACATCGTACATTAGATGGCAAAAGATGTTTCCCATCAACTGTCAGTTTTATTCTTCTTTTATTGCAGTTTGGCAACCTATGATTTCCCTAAACCTCTTTGATGCAAATGATCAGGTTCGTCAGGATAAGAAGAGGTTTTGGGAAAATCAGGAAGTCACTGGCAGTGCTTGAAATTTGTTCCGAATTTACAACTATCCCTTCTCTTGCTTGGTCACTCGTCAGTTACGCAATTAGTTCAAAAGACTGTGTTGTTGGTTTTTCTTAACTCTGGCGAAAACTGTTGGCCCGCTATAAACTCTATCACAAAATTTCTGTAGTTCGTTCGCCGTAATGGTTCCTTCAAAAAGACCAAGGCCGAATTCCTTCCCATTCATTGCCTTCCGTCCATTCCCGCATCTAAGGAACTTGACGTCAACGAGGCGCAAATCCAGAAGCAAGAAAAAACAGAAAATAGTCCATTCACTGCAAACTGAGGGTTCAACGTCAGATTCCCCTTTCCCCGCGCCTCATTTCATTACCCCCTCCCGTTACCTCCACCCTCCGAACTGACCGCTAAGTTTGTTTCTGCGAGCACGCCTGCAGAATTGTTTGCATACGCGATCGTGTCAACGATCTCTCCTGTTCATGCAAGGTAACTGCAGCGGAGAGGGGAAAAGGCAAAGCGACCTTCACCCGCCAATCGAAAATGAACAGACTATAACTCTTCTGCCGCTCCGTTTAATACACAATTCAGTTGGCACCTTCACTATATTTTACGATCTTCTCTCGCCCAACTGTTCGTATGTCCCACTCTCTTGATCGGCGAACTTTATACATGTCTTTGTCAAGAGTTTATCGAATAGAAGGAAGTCACAGCAACAAAGTTACTTCGTTTTAGGCATCCTACAGTCAAAAGTTTGAGGAAATCTCCTTCGGTATATTATGAGAGAGCACAACTGTGGGACTCTATTTGGTTCGGCGTACCTCTGACGGTGCGTCACATTTTAATTGATTGTGTACTGTTTTTAGACTTAGGGCAGACGTTGGCCTGGCCAACGATCTGTCCCTTATTTTAAACAATGAGACCAGCAGCGTGGCGAGTGTTTTAAAATTTTGTGTATTGGCCGGTCCAGTGCCTAAAATTGTAGACAGTTTTAAGCTGGATTGGTGGCCCATTTACAGCCACCCATCCATGTGCATTGTTTTAATTTTTTACATTGTTATAAGTCCAGTCTCGTTGGCCATTATACAGCCAACGAGAAAGGTACAATAGACCATGCAGACAGTATTTTAGTACATTCTTAAGCCTCAATAATAGCTGGTAATTGGTAGGGTGCTAATGACCGCGCTGTCGACGCGCCCTAAAGCAACAACAACAACAACGTCTATCTGGTTCGAAGAACCGACTCTTGCCCCCGAACGAAACAAACAAAAACCGTCTCTTTACAAGAGACTCCAAAATCGCACTATTCTCGGAGTGAAATTAAATAGTTTATCAGGCAACACTAGATTGAAAAATATACGTTACCTACGCAACGTGAAAAAGTATTTATTATAGAGGTCTAACACTCTTTCCTTACAAAGTGCCAGAGAATCCATATTGCCTACCAGAGAATTCCAGTCCAGAGGACTTAGTTTCCACATACAGTGATTGATAAATTAGAGTGGTGTTGTGGCTTATTGGTTAAGGCGTGTTACTGGAGATCGAAAAGTCCGCGGTTTGAATCCATGTCTCAGCGGGGATTTTCATAGGCCATTAACCAGAACTTCACCTCTGACACAGTTTGTTGTGTAATATGAAGTACACCTGAACGTTTTCGTGGTACGGATTCCACTTTAAACTGCAGATCCCCTGTACTTAGTAGGAGTGTCGGGTTAGGTTAAGGCGGCTACGACAGGGGCGGAATGCGGGGCGGTGAGAAACCCTGTTACCAGGTCATTACGACCACACGGAATTATTATCATACCATTGATAAATTTACTAACACCTGAACAAGTTCTATTATTTACAAATCTTCTAATTCACCACCTTTTCCATACATTTTGTGGTTGGCTGCCTTTGTTGAGTGTTACTCATCGTTGCCATGGTGAAATTTGGAGTATGGTTTTACTACCGCGTGCCCTTGCTGACGCCATGCATTTTATACCTATTGCCAGGTCATGCTAAGTACTAATGGGGGAAGTGTTACCATCTTTCTGTGAAACGTGTAGTTATGTTCTGTGCGTGATAACTGATAAGTACTTTATGAGGTGGAGGTGTCGCGAAATAATCGCGGGAACACTTAGTTATGTTAAGTGGTGCAAGAAGCAGCAAGTAAATATAAGAGTGTAGGCGTAGGAAAACGCCGTAGCGATACGAAACCGAAGAAACACGGGATGCTTTTAGGAGAGCAATATGTAGTCAACAAGAGGCAACGCGATAACATTAAAAGTGGAGAAAGCAGAAGGTCGGAGCGAGGGTGATAGGGCTGAGTGTTGACAGGAGCGGAGGATTCCATTAACACGACCCGACCCGGAAGCCTACGTGACGGGAAACACGGAAGGGCAGATAGGACTGATGCAAGAACGTAAACAAGCGACCAACGCCACAGAATGTTCTAGAAGGTTAAGAGGACACAAATAATGTCGTCATTAAGAAGTATAAAAGAAGGTGGCCGGGCCACCGAGAGCCAGAGTAGGGCGGAGCGGTGACAGCGCAGGTCTGTTAGAGTAGGACCGACCGCCAGAGTGTGGGGTCGGAGCTGACCAGTGCGGGGCATGGCAGCTACTGAGAGTAGGGCGGAGCAGTAACAGAGCAGGACTGCTAGATTAGGGCATCAGTAGGACGGAGAGACAGACTAGTGCAGGGCACAGTAGTCGCCGTCGGTAGCAGACTTCGATGCTGGTTTAGGACTTAGTGCCTCTGAAGTCCCATGGACGGTAGTCATAGGGAATTTAAGCTAGTAAATCCCTATGGGAGATACTTTTCTTACCGAGTTTATTTAAAGTTGATGCGGAGGATCCAGTTCCTGCAGAAGGAATTCCCTGAGTTGGAAATGTTGGAGGAATAGTACCTTGTAGCCACGCACCTCCCTGGGATTTAGGTCTAAAATAGATGTCAGTCGGTCTTCGTGAGCTGCAAGCTTGGTCTTTGTAATTTCAGCTTGTATGTGTTTTTATTTCAATCAGTACCCTTCCACACCGAGTTCCCTTGTCTGAAAACCAAAATCCACTTAATTCTGTGACTTCTAAAAGGTAACCTTAGACAGTCTCACCTGAGCTCCTATCTTCCGAACCGCTCGCGGAAGTAAAAGCCAACCAGGACGCAACATAGTATAAAAATTTGGTGTCAGATGTGGGGTTTTGGCCAGGATAGCCACTGTTAGATATTGCTTGACCAAACGTTAGCCAGGGTTGGCCAAAGGTCAGCATATCGGCGATATAAGGCCACAGACTTGAGGAATAGGTGTTTGAAAACTTCTAAGAAAGATCAGCCCGAAGTCATAGCTAGACTGACGGCTTGAAAAGCGAAGCCGACTAGGGGAGGTGGCGCAGTAGGTAGGCGAAAAGAAGAAAGAAGAGGATCCATTGGTCGAGTACAAGAGGGGCCACTCGACAAGCGGAAGAAACCTGCCAGCAGCATCCACAAAACAACGAGACGGGTAGCAGCCGCAACGCAGTCAAGGTCAACGAGGGTTGACAACAGCAGCCGCAACGCAGTCAAGGTCAACGAGGGATGACGACAGCAGCCGCAACGCAGTCGAGGTCAACGAGGGTCGACAACAGCAGCCGCGACGCAGCCGAAGCCAACAGGGCGAGCCAAGGGATCAACAGGCAGCCGCCGCTAGCAGCACGACGCAGCCCCGCAGCCAGCAGCCAAGCGAGCGCAGCTATCAGCCAAGCGAGCGACGCACTACGCAGTCCCGCAGCCAGCAGCCGGACGGGCGACGTACACAGCATCACACAGGAGTCAACACCATCAGGTGAGAAAGAAAAAGCAGCAGCATGCCTAACGAAGCAGTGTCGGGTAGTCAGAGTGCGCAGTCATCATCTCAGAGGCAGTATATTAGTTTAAATGAAGTCATTAAATTAATTCCTCATTCTTTTGATGGCGATAAGGCTCAGTTAAATGAATTTCTGGACAACTGTGATAGTGCTTTTGAACTGGTGGCGCCAGAAACAGCATGAGATCTTATTAAAATTTGTTTAAAGCCAGAATAGTAGGGACAGCTAGAGGAAAATTGCTCGTCAGAGATTTGACTACAACTTGGCCGGCAGTTCGTGGGATATTGGTTGAAAACTATGGCTGCAAAAGAACGTTAGACTACTATGCATGTAAATTTTTGCTAGTAGGCAAGAATCATGGTAGAGTATTGCGCAATGGGGTTCGCGCATAGATGCACTCCAGCATCAGTTTAGGGAAGCCATAAGGGGCGTTATGGCAGAAACGGAATTGGCAGGCAGCATAGCTCTTGTATTAAAATTAGGAAGAGCAGTCTTCATTCAGGGGTTGTATGATGACCGTGTGAAAACAATTGTACGTGCCAGGGGAGAAACGATTACCCTTTCAGAAGCTGTGGGAAATCGCAGCCACAGAGGAAAGTGCGATTGCTTCAGCAAAAGAAAAACCGGTGTCGCGATATTCCTTCAGGGCTCCAAAGGTAGAGAGAAAAACTGTTCCATCCTGTTTCAGTTGCGGAAAATCCGGGCATACAGCCAAGGATTGTCGGGCGCAAAGGCGTGTAAGAATGGTCGACAAAGAGGACGAACTGGATAAGAAAGCGATAATATACCTTGCTAGCCCAGATAAACAAATTAGAGAAAGAAAACGCCGTCAGAACGATGGAAACACGGCGAGAGACGAGAAGTAGCGCTAGGCAAGTGGCCCAAACAGCACCCTTTAAGAAAAAGTCACCGTACACAAATGAAATTACATGTTATAAATGTAATAAAAAGGGCACTATGCTCGGGAGTGCCTTGAAAATAGCGGGGTAGTGAGAAAAAGGGATAATAGACAGGTAAACTATTAAGTGGCGTAATGAGGCAGTCACATTGCGCCAGGCCCCCAAAAGTATATAAAGTAGACTGCACAAATAAGAATGAATTTGTAGTGATGCAATGTGATGGAGCAAAGCATAATCGGATGAAATTCCTGGTAGATAGTGGGGCACAGATCAGCCTAATAAAAAAGGATAGTATACCTAAGGGAGCAAAAAGGGATACTAGTGAGAAAATTAGAATCAAAGGGATTAGTAACAATATAGTGAATACAGAAGCTTCCGTAATAATTGAGTTCCAAGCCGAAAAGGGTTTGGTACTAAGGCAAAAAGTTCTATGTGATAGGGTTAGGACATAGATTTGCCATTTGAAGGCTTGTTTTAGGAAGGGATTTCTTGGCACAAAATAGGGCCATAATAGAGTATGGTGGGAGGGACCATTGAGATTCGCGGGAAGCGAATTAGCTTGGAAACCGCGCAAGAAGGGCCATTTCAGACGCAACGTGGGATGCGTTGTGTTAAGAAAGTAGGTGTTTGCAGGGATTGCGACATCGGGTGAAAGTTGCCCGCTCACTAACGGATATGTGAGGCGTGGCGTAGGCAAGGTGTTGCAGGGGATTGTGACATCGGGTAAAAAGCTGTCCGCTCACTAACGGAACTGTGAGGCGTGACGAAGGATTCCGAGGGCACTGGGTGACTCGAAGACGGTAAGGCCCCGTGAAAGGGCGTAGTAGTTTAACGAATGCGGAAAGTCCGACTCGTTAGCAGTAAGATCTGCGTGGCATAAGGATGCGATGGAACGCACCTATGCGGAGGTGGCTAAGACCACGAAGTCAAAGGCGATTCCAATCGCGAAAAACGGGAGTAAGTGTAGTACTCAACCGAGTGAAAGCCGGGAAGGCTCGAAACTCAGAAATAAGAATAGGCCCGCGCGAGGAAAAAATAGTGAGAGTAAGAGTTACGCTGAAGGATGTATCGGAGGCGATAATCCCGAAGCAAGAAGTAAAACCAGGTCTATTTGTGCCAGAGGCACTGGTATCCGTGAGAAACGGAGTGTGCATCACAAGTTTGTTAAACACTACGGAAGAAGAAGTTAAACTAGAAAATCCCATAGTAGAAGCTGAGAAAGTGCCAGAAGTAAAAGAAACCCACGTAAGGCAAGTTAGAGTAGAGCGACCGGAGGGCAGATCGCGGTTAAGCAAGCTAAAGGAAAATCTCCGGGTCGATCATTTGAACAAAGAAGAGCAGGAAGCCCTATTGGAGATTTGTGCGGCGTATAATGACATATTCCATTTGCCGGGGGATAGATTAGGTTATACAGAGGCCGTCAAGCATGAAATTAAACTCCTTCCGGAGGCAGAAGGAAAGATAGTTCGGTTGAGGCCATACCGAATACCGGAGGCGCAAAAAGAAATTTTGCAAGGCGAAATAGATAAAACTACTACAGGATGACATAGTAGTACCTAGTGAGAGTGCTTGGAATTCGCCGGTACTGATAATTCCGAAGAAAATGGATGCAAGCGGTAAACAGAAATGGCGTGTAGTAATAGACTACAGAAAGCTTAATGATCTGACAGTAAATAATGTGTTCCCATTGCCGCGAATTGATGAGATATTAGATGGGCTAGGAAAGGCAAAATATTTCTCGACTCTGGACTTAGCGAAAGGATATTATCAGGTCTTATTGGACGAAAAAGATCGGGAAAAGACAGCGTTTAGCACTTCTTATGGACATTATGAATTCAAAAGGATGCCTATGGGATTAAAGACGGCACCAAATACCTTCCAAAAATTGATGAACTCTGTGTTAACAGGACTGCAAGGTGAGAAAGTGTTCATTTATTTGGATGACGTCATTATTTTTGGATCGTCATTAGAAGAACATAATGCCAGGTTAGAAGACGTTTTCGAAAGACTGAGAAAGTACAACCTCAAGTTACAAGTAGACAAATGTGAATTTCTACGGAAAGAGGTTACATTTTTGGGACACGTACTCACGAGGAGGGATTGAAACCTGATCCAAAAAAGGTAGAAGCCGTGAAACAATACCCACAACCGAGTAATACCAGTCAGTTAAAGGCATTCTTGGGTTTGAGTGGATACTATCGACGGTTTATTAGTAATTATAGTAAAATTGCTAAGCCGTTGTATGAGTTGCTAAAGAAAGGAGTTACATATATATGGGGAACGAAACAGGAAGAGGCTTTTCAACAATTGAAGGAAAAATTGTTGAATCCTCCCATTTTACAGTATCCCGATTTCACAAAAAGTTTCGTAGTAACCACAGACGCAAGTCAAGACGCGATAGGAGCCGTATTAAGTCAAGGTACAATTGGTAAGGACTTACCTGTAGCATATGTATCGAGGACCTTAAACAAGGCAGAAAGAAACTACAGCACTATTGAAAGGGAAATGTTAGCTATCTGTTGGGCTGTGAAGCAGTTCAGACCATATTTGTTTGGGAAGGAAATTTACCATTTGCACAGACCATAAACCGTTGACGTGGATTAATAGTGTATCAGACCCGTCATCCAGATTAATGAAGTTTCGGTTGAAACTCGAGGAGTATGATTATGAGATCGTGTATAAGAGCGGCAAAAGAAATCAGGTTGCAGACGCTCTTTCGCGAATCCGAAACATTAGAGAGACCGATGACGAAATAAGTGATAATGATGAAGAGAAAACTGAAAGTAAAGAAATAGTGGCAGAAAGTGGTACCTCAACTGCTGATAATGAGAAGGGAACATTATCACCGGAGGCAAATAATAGGGAAGAACTTACTCAGGAAGAGAAGATGAAGATACTAAAGCAGTATCATGAATCGCCAATTGGTGGACATCAGGGAATAGGTAGGACCTATGAGAGAATTAGGAAATATTGTAGCTGGGAAGGCATGAAAGCCGACATTGAGCAGTACATTCGCCAGTGCGAAAGCTGCCAAAAGAATAAGATTACCCAGAGTAAGACAAAAATGCCAATGGAGATAACAAGAACTCCAGAGCATGTATTTGAAAGATGCGACATAGACATCGTAGGTCCACTACAACAATCAGAAACAGGAAAATATAGTATACTGACATTTCAGGATGCTTTGACAAAGTTTTTAGTGCCGAGCCCATAGAGCAGCAAGATGCTGACACGGTAGCAAGAGTGCTAGTAGAACGGATAATTCTAAGGTTTGGAATACCGTCTATTTTAGTCAAAGATCAAATTATTGGAGCAAGAGCAAAAACAGCTATTGAAACTCTCTAAAGAACAAGTTACAATAGTAAGAACGACATTGGCCAGCTTTAACAATACAGTTAACTCAATAGAACGTAATGAAAGAATGATCACCGCGGGAATATTAAAACTTAATGAGCACATATAAATATGAAGCTAGCACAGATAAAAGAATAAACCAACTTGGTATATTGGTAACAATAAATGAGCAAATAATACAGCTGACGTCATATTTGAGGAACTAGAAAAAGAATATGATTTGATCATAACGGCCATCGTAAATGCGCAAAAAGGTATTCTAGAGCCACATTTAATCAACCCAGTACAAGTAGTTAAATACTTACAATTAATTAAAGATGAAATAAAAGATAAACAATTTCCGATAGAATTGTCTGAAGCCAAGGGGTACCAACTGATGAGAGTAATTGACTTAGATGTCTTTATTTCGGGAAGTATACTAAGTTATGTACTAAACATTCCGCTAGTAGATACTGAAATATTTAATATCTATAAGCTATGGCCCCTGCCAGTTGAAGTGAATCACAGTAAAAGATTATTTACGTATATAGCGCCTGAAAAAGAATTTTTGTTAATTGACGATGCAAAACGGCAATATGTCAAGTTAGATAACGATCAGTTAGTATGTAAAAAGTTAGAGCCCACTCACAGCGTCTGTAAACAGACCTTTGTATTGCTTTCAACTTACGATCATGAGGTATGTGAAGCTCGGATGCTTCAACCTATAGTAAAAATCCCAAGTGATTGTATTCAGAAGTATATTGTTTTAAATGGAAGTGTATGGACACAAATCAGAGGTAATGAGTGGCTTTTTGTAGCACCAAAGGATGAAGGTCTCACAGTATTGTGTAACAGTAATAAGCCCACAGATGTGATTATTAGAGGAACGGGAAAACTCAAATTTTTAAGTAAATGCAAGGGATATGGTGCACAAATATTAATTCAATCAGAACATACCATTAGGTCAAAGGTACCGATCAATGATATAGTTCCAAATCTAAATATGGATATAGATTGTTGCATGGTGAATAAGAAAAAGAGGAACATTTCGGAAATACCTCTATACTTACCAATCGAACCAGTGGTTCGTCAGTTAGATGATCTAACGGCAGCAGGTCATAAATTAGACGAATTAGAAGAGGAAATCACATACCAACAAAGAACATTATTTGATGCATTTTCATTAGACAGTATACCAATATGGGGGTATGCTGGGACTGGGATAGTAGTGCTGATAATAATATTCTGTGTATGTAGACATTGTAAATGTTGCCGAGACTGTTTTAGGTTTTTCTGTAAAGCCATAGGTGATGACTGTTGCACTAAGATTTGTGTAAAGAATAAGATTGTGAATCAATACCCTGATACTGGAATAGTTAGGTATCATGCGGCTGGAATGAACAGTGACGAAAGTGAACAAATTACTTTTGGTCCTGTGAGAAGTCGGTATGTAACCGAAACTGGTAGTGCTGTGATAAGTGAACGTGTGCGTCACCCAGACAGATACTTAGAGTATGAACAAAAGAGACCATTAATGTTTTTGTCTAAAACTGACAAACGATAGAAGGTATAATGAATATATATATTTTGTGGTAAAAGGTAAAAAAAAAAAAAAAAATGTTTTATGAAAAGAATAGGAAACTGTCCAAAATGAAAATATGAAGTGGTATATTGTAAGAATTTTGATTTTGAAAATATTAATACATGTATGATGTATGTAAAACATTGTAATATTAGAATTGTCATTATTGTAAGGGCAAGATGATGAAGAAATTGAAATATGTAAAACATTGTAATATGAATGTAAATCATTGTAACATGCATAAAGAATATTAATTGTAAATAAATAAGCAGCTCACACAGCCGGAGTAGATACTAGAAAATTTTGCACTCTCAAGAGAGATTGCAAAATTTTCCCCAAGGGGGGAAGGTGTCGCGAAATAATCGCGGGAACACTTAGTTATGTTAAGTGGTGCAAGAAGCAGCAAGTAAAATAAGAGTGTAGGCGTAGGAAAACGCCGTAGCGATACGAAACCGAAGAAACACGGGATGCTTTTAGGAGAGCAATATGTAGTCAACAAGAGGCAACGCGATAACATTAAAAGTGGAGAAAGCAGAAGGTCGGAGCGAGGGTGATAGGGCTGAGTGTTGACAGGAGCGGAGGATTCCATTAACACGACCCGACCCGGAAGCCTACGTGACGGGAAACACGGAAGGGCAGATAGGACTGATGCAAGAACGTAAACAAAGCGACCAACGCCAAAGAAGGTTCTAGAAGGTTAGGAGGACACAAATAATGTCGTCATTAAGAAGTATAAAAGAAGGTGGCCGGGCCACCGAGAGCCAGAGTAGGGCGGAGCAGTAAGAGAGTAGGACCGACCGCCAGAGTGTGGGGTCGGAGCTGACCAGTGTGGGGCATGGCAGCTATTAGAGAGAGTAGGGCGGAGCAGTAACAGAGCAGGACTGCTAGATTAGGGCATCAGTAGGACGGAGAGACAGACTAGTGCAGGGCACAGTAGTCGCCGTCGGTAGCAGACTTCGATGCTGGTTTAGGACTTAGTGCCTCTGAAGTCCCATGGACGGTAGTCATAGGGAATTTAAGCTGGTTAATCCCTATGGGAGATACTTTTCTTACCGAGTTTATTTAAAGTTGATGCGGAGGATCCAGTTCCTGCAGAAGGAATTCCCTGAGTTGGAAATGTTGGAGGAATAGTACCTTGTAGCCATGCACCTCCCTGGGATTTAGGTCTAAAATAGATTTCAGTCGGTCTTCGTGAGCTGCAAGCTTGGTCTTTGTAATTTCAGCTTGTATGTGTTTTTATTTCTATCAGTACCATTCCACACCGAGTTCCCTTGTCTGAAAACCAAAATCCACTTACTTCTGAGACTTCTAAAAGGTAACCTTAGACAGTCTCACCTGAGCTCTCATCTTCCGAACCGCTCGCGGAAGTAAAAGCCAACCAGGACGCAACACATCTAATAGCTAGCTCCATACTCCAGATCCGACATATAAATTAATTATTAATATAAATAAATGGGGATTTTAATTTTGTTTATGAAGGAGTGAAAAAATGGATTCTGCAAGAATCTCGATGTTAATTGGAATATAGGAAAACTGTCAATATGACATTTATTTTCTTATCATTGGCGATTACAAGTCTGAACGAATTTACCGTTAACATTAATACAAATTGACAAAATCATAAAAGCAACGCTTAGAGGTACAATTAGCCGTCATGAGAAAGCAAACAATTGTGTATTTACTTTTAAATCTATCTCAGAATTAATGTGCAAGAAATAATGATATTTGGAAACAATGTACAATACAAGTTATGACGATCTCAGACATAGGTATCATAATACTGTGACTTTACATTTCAAAAAAAATTTGTGCGCCACGAATGAACAATATGCCATTCGAAAATAACTAGTTCTGACAAATTACGTCGCTAGCTCAGGGGTTTTCAGTTACAAAGTTAGTACATGAACCTATCCTCTCAAAGACGCTTAAGGGTTCAGTTTCACGGAATGCACAATCAGATGGCTTGGTCGTAATAATTTACCATTTAGTTCTGCGTCTGATGTCTGCGATGTTCGGAGATGA
>JARYHS010006301.1:0-21587 GCA_031002005.1 Vandiemenella viatica
GGAATAAGTTGCCAGGGAAGGTGATGAATAATTTACCGAAAACACTGAAAGAATTTAAAGTAAAAATTGGTTGAGAGCAAAATTGGGTTGGAGGAGAAAGGGAGAAGGATTGGTGTGTAGGGAGATTGTCAACGGATTATACGCCATATCGCAATTTATCAATTATTATTATTATTATTATTAAGTTGGCTTGTGTGCCGGAAGCGCATATGTTATGCCGCGCATGACATGAGGGAGCGTCCATAAACTACGTGGGGAAGCGGTTGGCTACAAAGCTACGCTGGGCTATATTGGGAAAGCGGGAGGGGTTTCCGAGTCAGGCCACGTAGCTTTCAATTCATATTATTTGTCACAGTTAAAATGAGGTACAGAACATACAACTGCATGTGAGTATTTATTTCCGTCTTTTAATTATCACTGTATGTAATTTACGATAGTCTGAAAAGAAAACAGTACTAAATGTCTTCTGGAATCAATAGGGAAAAAAGCTACGTGCAACGTGGGGGAGGGGGGGGATCCACGTTGGAGAGGGGAGGGGGTTCACAGGATACCACGTGATTTATGGACGCTCCCTAAGTACTAAGGTTATAACGTGTGCTGGAGAGACGTTACGAAATAACATTACCGAGAAACGATGACATATAGATTTTCTGGCGTAGGCAGTGGCGGAATTGTCTTATGTCATCAAAAACGCTACTTATTTCATGTATTCCCATGTACAGTACGCCTTGTGTCAATTCTTTTATATGACTCTTGTATTATGTGACGCAAACTATTTCTTTCTCTAGCAGCTCACAAATTGTCCGCATAAGCGTCTGGTATACTGGCACATTGTAAGGCATACGATGGTTACGAGTCGGTTAATATTTCTCATCATAGTGAGAATGACTACAAACCACAAAGTGTACCTCGTACGCTACCCTATTGGCCACTGGGAGGGGGAGGGGGGAGGAGGGATGCAAGATAGAATACTGAGGTTTTTTGTGAAATTTAATAAAATTGAAAATGCTAAATGAAATATATATACGTATATATAAAGATGAATGTGTGTATGTTTGTTTGTTTGTTCTTCATACAAATACACAGTTTTCATCCAATCTCGATGAAACTTTGCACACTTATCCTTTGAAACATGGAGAAAAATACTGTCTACATTTGGTTGAAAAATTATCAGTATAAATACAAGTAATACATGTTGTCTCATAATTTCGAAATACTACTGAACGGCGATAGACAGACGCCATGGATATGGAGGTCTCTCTACTGTTTTTCCGTGCAGCGGTCATGTAGCTCAGTGGCTAATGCGCTGGGTTACTGATGTTTGGGTCGTGGTCTCCGGTTCAAATCTCCGTGGAGGCTAAGATTTTTAAAACTTGTTTTTGATCGTAAGAGTCACGCCTGGGCTGTAGGTTATTCGGATTGAATGTTAAACTGTAGATATTACAAAGTTAGGGGTGCAATGCGAGGCAAATCATAGGTAGTCTTGCAATGCTGTAGGTGTACACTTTTTTGTGTTATAATGATCCCTCAGGGGTTGTTCGCTGTCAGAGTGTGTGTGTGTGTGTGTGTGTGTGTGTGTGTGTGTGTGTGTGTGTGTGTGAACCGCAATAATAATACTGTAAATACGGAAGTAAGTCTCTGTCTTTTTGTTACGTTTTGACGACTAAATGGATATATCAATACTGATGGAATTTGACAATAAAATCTGTATGAAGGGCACAGGACATTTTTTCCAGTATGATTAACAGTTGTAGTCACCAAATTTTGAGACACTATCGAATGGTGACAGAAATATGTTGGAAATTGATTCTCTTCAAGAGACAGGTTCGACAGTAGAATGATATAGTGATAGCTTTCCTGTCATATTATGCCAACTCGGTGTTGTTTGGACCAATCCTTCGTTACCAACAACTTTCTATATTCAATTGTGACAAAAAATTCTTAATCCACGCTTACGAAGTCGCGGGTACGAGCTAGTACTGTATAAGCCTGGAATTTGTTTCCAGTGTAGTAGTCCTAACAGAACTATTTGTAGCAATTGTTATATGCAGCCGTGGACGCGTTTTCCAAGTTGCATCAGTAAAATGGAATCTGTTCGTATTATTTCCACCTTTCATCACGTTTCTTGGAATAATCATTGATGGTAATGCTCTTCTTGCATTTCTTCCGATTTTTAGTAACATCGAGAAGGTTCCTGACACTGTTTTTATGCCGACCCCCAGTTGTGTGAATTATTGCGTTTCTCTTTCAAAAACGGCTGATCGGTCAGTGATTGTACAGGTCACGGGTTAGCCTGCCAACCATTTACTTTTTGAACAAACAGTTCATAATCGAATGGACATTTTTTTTATCTGATTACTATGGAGTAGGTCACTATAGTAAGTACTCGTTTCTTTGCGATTGCCGTTCCAGAATGAGATGCCATAAGTAAGCAGGGAGTGAAAATATGCAAAAACAAACCAACTTCCTTGTTTCTATATCAGCTTTTCTAGCTATTATATACATATTGATTTTGTAACGTTTTCGCCAGGCCTATGACAAGCAGTCACAGGTCTAGCGGCTGTTCTATCTACTTTTTCTATACTGCAAAACGGCACAGCAGTGGCCCAAATGTGGACGCACTAGAGTTTTGTACACTATCTCCTTTCTATGTGCGTTACAATTATTCAAAGTTCAACTTATGAATCGCAGTCTAGGATTAGCCCTGCCTACGGCAGAAGTTATGTGCAGGTCCCATTACAGGTTGCTTTGTACTGTTATGCTCAGATACTTCAGAGAATCAACCATATTAGTAACTGAACAGTTGACTTTGTGCTTCTGCAACCTGATGCCTACCGCTAACTAGTGGGCGTTCCAGCTTTCACTTTGGGCTGTAGAGATTTTGTCATAAACTGGAGCACTTTGGTTTTTGTTTTTTCTTTAATTCACTTTTTTTATGAAATTAAGAGATTTAATATTGTGTGTTTTCAGCTTCAATGAGATACGAAAACCTTTATAGTTTACCAAAGTATTGTTTCATTATTTATGGACAAACTGGAACTAATTCGTTATAATCTTTTGAAAAGGGAGTTTCACCAGTGTCCTGAATTATCATCTACAAAAGATAATATCACTCAAGAAGATACTGACATGATCTTAAACTGGACATGAAAAACGATTAGAAGATATTTTGTAATGGAAGGCGTATGAAAGATGAAAAATCCATTGGCCACAAACATTGAAGAGGCTGATAAATCTGCCAAGAAGAACTTTTAGAAATTAGACATGATGAATAAAGTAAATATAAATCCGATAGAGGTGGATATGAAAACATGTGGCAAGATAAAAAATACCTGTCTTACAACTAAACATGTGGAAAATGATATTAAATTTATTGATACCATCCCTCGTGTAATCAGGCTTAAGTTCTGTTAATCATATGGTAACCAAAGAAAGAAAGGACCTGAATATTTCCAAAAGAGAAGACCATTTGTTCCTTACAATAATTGAGCTAGACATCCTGCATCAGCCTCAGGAATTTCATAATATACTAAATAATTAAATGCTTCTATGTATGCAAAGTACAAATAAAAAGATAAATTTACCTACAGCAAGTCGTTTTATAAAGATTTATTCTGCCAGTCAGCGAAAGTCCGACATAAAATATTTTGTAAATAATTATTATTTACTTGCTGTAACTCTGCTTTATACATTTTTTAAAGTAAAGTTACTTTCATCCTTTATAAATCACCATTATAGCGGGACTGGTGGGCGATTAGATATTTTTACTACTTACTAAGTGTTGCGGTAGGTAAAAAAGGTTGACTATCGCTGTTCTAAACAACCGGATTCTTTTTGTTGGTGATACACACTGTGCGAGGTATCCTTTTTTTTTTACTGCTATTTTCTCTGTCTTTTTAGCGTAGATAATTAAAGAAATCCTGGTTGGTCTTACCACTCTTTCCAGGTTCTTTGAAATCTCTTCTGTAATTGATAGCACGCTCTGGACGATAAATGTGTGTCCCCAGGACGTCACACACGTTTTTTGGCTATCACCTCTCAGATTTAGTTATATTCTTCTCTGTGAAATCAAATTATAACGACTACTATTTATTTTAACAATTTGAATCAACTCAAATAATTACACTTCTCGCATTCATGAAGTCAAATACAAACAACGGCGCTTTAAAACATTTATCAATCTCACTGCCATCATTCTACGTATATCAATACGCATTTCTTTGGCTAAACTATACCAAAACAGTCTACCAACTTCAACACAAAAAACATATTATGAAAACTTAAATTTACTCCTTTTTACACTTACTACTACACTGTATGGCCTTGTATTAAAAAAAAAAATACATTCATACATTGCATAAAAACGAAGTCGTATAATTATTACTATTATTATTATTATTCCAATGTCTGATGAAGTGGGACCTCAAAGCTGCTTTGCACTTTTTACAATAAACTGATTACTGGATTCGCGAAAGTAGACCTGCCAATGCCACGGCATCACCTTACAGTCTTGCCAATCAGCTAAAATTTTAACCTTGAGAATAAATGAAGAAAAATTTAAAAACGTGTATTTAATGGAACAATGTGATTCGTTTTTTAATTGGTAACATTAACGTCACTATTATTTAAAAAAAATTAAAATTAGTTTCGATGAAAGTTATAAATGAAATTATCTTCTTCAATACAACCAACGGAAAAAGCGAAACAACTAATTCAAAATACCTGAAAATTTTTAACTGCTTCCTGAAAGACAACAAATTTTTGCAGAATAATATATTCTAGTAAATAAATAGCGAAGCAAGTTTCAAAAAAAATATTTTTCAGGAATTGCTTGGTTGTTCCGGCTGTGCAATGTAAAATGTTGTCACTGTGTTACTTCCGTTCTATTTATTCACGTAAAAACTTGCAGCGAGAAAGTTTTAAGGAAATATTGAAATTAACTGTGGCAGCCCACACGAGCTCACTTGTTTGTTTTGCTCGGTACGCGTACGACTGCAAAACTCTGCAGCTCGTGTAACAGTTACTAAATTACTGTTACCACTGTACGCACTGAAATAATATACCACAATATCCACGAAGAAACATGATAAGCTACGATAAAATAGAAAATAATCTAACAAACATGAAGTACCGATTATACTGCGAAAGACATTTCCGAAATACATCCACCACTTGGCCGTAATTGTGCGATGTTATTGTTTCCCACAGCCTGGGTAGTTTTCAAATGTCCAGGCAGCCTGCAGATTCGCGAATATTACTTCTATGTGCTAATCTACATAAATAAAAACGAAATGCAGTTCGTTTTTAAATGTTCGTAGTAGTCAGAAAAAGAAAAATTGGAAAAGTACACATCTATCTTTTTTTTTTAGTGTCCGACCGATGATTCGGTTTCGGTTTCGGCCAGTATCGGCCAAAAAATCTATTTTCGGCCACAATTTCGATTTCGGCCAAAAATAGGCCGAAACTTCGGCCGTGCTGAAACTTTTAACTAGGATTTATTTATAATGATTATTATTTAAAAGTAGAAAAGAGGTTATGTTTGATTCACATATTACTTACCTACATTTTTAGGTAATTGTTGTTGGATTACACTTTGTACCCGTACTTTAATTTTAACCACTCAGACAACTACCTACTGTGTGACCTTCAGTAAATTGATTTTAACAGTGAGAAAGTGCGTATAGCTCGTGCGAATTGTCACCTCGGCCCCTTTCCCACATACTGCGCGAGGTGCCTAGTAAATTCGGACGGGTTGTCCGTGTAAATTTTGTTTTCTAGTTGGAATTCATATTTACTTTAATTAATTTCCTAATTTAGAATGAATGCCTGATTTATTACAGAGGTTTCTTTATTTGATCTGTGAAATATGATTTATTTATCTTACAACATTTTCTTTCGGGCAAAAAATCACAAAATGAAAATATCAGATTTGGTAGTTTTCAAAAAAAAAAAAAAAAACCTACTGGTTCATCTGAAGATGTTTGCAAAATTTTTAATACATCATATCCATTGGTAAACAACGAACTCAAAAAACAAACATTGCATTGGAGTAAAGCAACATTTATCAAAGTTTCATTGCAGGTGTTAAGACAACAGTCAACAATAGACTAAATTAAAAATAATTTAATGAATCTAAATTAAAGCGAATGGGTTCATAGAAGTCACTAGAAGCGTTGAGTACTGACCAGCCGAAACTTGTTCAGTCAACGATCTCGAGTTTGACCTCTAAATCCAAACTTGTTGAACGGGCTTATATCATGAAATTGCAGAAAGGATTGACGAGGCAATAATGGACGTAATAATTGTGGACGTGCTGCCTTATGCTTTGGTGGAAGGCGAAGCATTGCGGCGACTCAATTTCTGTGATCCCCACGCAGTTCACAAATATGGGATGAAATCTGAGAAAATATTTTAGAACATTACTGACAGAAAATTAAGACTAAAAAATCTAAAATAAAGACTTTAATGGCAAAAACACTGATATCTGTACCAACTTCACAGCTTTACAGTACATTTTATCGTAAATCATCAACGCCTAAAAATTATATTGGGTTCATGTGTGCTGGAACAGGATCATACCATTAAATACTTGTACTGAGGTGGTGAATGAATTGAGTTTAAACAACAAGACTTTTCAGGTCCTAGGTGACAGTGTACCAAACATGGTATGCTCCATGCGTGGTCAATATGAATCTATAGCTTGGGTGGCACACACGCTTTAGTTGGTGAAAAAACACGCACTACTTTCAGACGATGAAACCAAAGACTTATTTAAAAAATGCTGAAAAATCGTAGTCCATTTCAACCAAAACGAACAAGAAGTTAGAAAATTGACAGAATGTCAAAAACAATGCGGATTGTCACAACATTCTTTGGTGCAAGTTGTCGATGTGAGGAGGGGCAGTACATAATTGATGTTACCAAGGCTCTTAGAGCAAAAGAATGTAGTCAAAGTGTACAGTGTTGAATATGGTAAAATTGATACTTTTTTTTTCCTAGTAAATTGGATATTATAAAGAACCTCACAGACGTTTTGATATACTTGATTTATAATTTGATGGCGCATGCCTTTGATATCACTATTAACCCGCAAACTGCAAGTTCGATCCGAAAGCGAAGATGAGACGATGACAAACGTGAAAAACTCACTGTACGAGTCTTTGAACATCAAATTTCCTTTTATAAAAAGACACCCTTCTTTGATCGCTGCGATAATACTGGAACAAAGAATTAAATCGAAATATCTCAGTTCCGATTAAGTGGATGTTGCAGCGACAGAAATAATATCTTTTTTGACGGAGTACTGTCCGGTGGCGGAAAAAATGTTCGCTCAGTTTCTACAGAACTGATTTTGTCACCCTCCAACATACAGCAAGAAAAGGAGTGTCTTTGGGATACACACTATAATACTCCTAATCAGATGGCGGCAACTGGATCTGAAGATAAAAAAACTGTTTTGAAAGAAAGATTTCAGTCTGATCTGTTAATGCCGACATATATTGTTATTTGAACAGCAGTCCATATCCCACCCTAAGAAATGTGGTCGTAAGGTATCTTTCTGCTCCGCCTACCAGTGTTCCAAGCGAGCAACTGTATAGTGTTGCTGAACAAGTATACGTATATCGTCGGAGTTATCAGCTTGGTACATTAATAATTCTGTGTGGTCGTAATGACCTGATGAAAGGGTTTCTTTTGGCTGCGCATTCGCCCCTGTCGAAGCTGCCTTAACCTAATCCATCAATCCTACCGGGTACAGGTGACCAATAGTTTAACGTGGAATCCGAACCACGGAAGCGTTCTGGCGTACTTCACATTACACGGCCAATCATGAAAATATTGTGAACACAATTAAACTACTCATTTTATAATTACTCTGTACTTTATATCAACGCGTTGATTTTCAACAAAGTTTATTTACAAGAGTATGTCTTTAACATGTTTATTATTTTTATTCGTGTTAAATTGTTAATATACCACAAATAAATAATTATTTTGTATTTTTGTTACATAGATCATTAATCATTTTGATTTCGTTTAACACTAGTAAAAATACAATTAATTTCAGTATACAATAGAAATTTTAACATGGCTGAGTAAGATTCGGTTTCGGCTGAAAATCCTGTTTCGGTCGGACACTACTTTTTTTAAATAATCACTCAAGCAGAAAACGGACGAAAGAGCGAATTCTCCACGGGTTCTAAACAGCAGACTGGTCTCGCACGCTATATTCAGAGGGCGCAGATGAAGACATGTGATAATAGCTGCATCAGAAAAGTATTGAAACCCTATTATCACGAGTAAAAATTTTGTGTTGGCAGTTTCAAATACGCCATGCAGCCAAATCCTATGGAAAATATGAATTTAGTACTACCTCAAGCATTGTCTCCGCATAGAACACTATCACAGTTAGTAAAAGGAAACAAATGCCCAGTAGCTCAAAGACTATCTAACGAACTGGTCTGTTAATCATGCACTGATCCATACTCAAAGTATCCGTGCAGTATATGAGAGTTAGTAGTACCCTGCAGGTAAATATCAAGCAAAAGGATACTCCAAACCAACTGTCAGATGCGCTGCAAACAAAGTATGCACGAATTAAAAAGAAGTTAATCATCGTCATCTATTCACGGACTTTTTCCACTTTCGCGGGTCATCGCTGGCACTTCGTCTTTCCGTATGTTTGTGTTCGGCTTGCTAGTTCTGTCGTAGTCTTATCGGGAAGCAGATGTGTTGCCACCTGTCTGCGAAACGTTCAACTAAGTCTGTATGTGACAAATGTATTTTTTGTTCATGTAGTTTACGAGGCAGAGATAGTGGACCGGCCCAGCATTCGCAATCAGGACAGTACCAGGACTCGACCTAGTTCTGTCGCGATTCTTTTTGATTATTTTTTTATCATTAAATTAACTACATTTCATAAACTATTATTATAATTATATAATTATTCAAAAAATTTATGAAGGGAGGGAGCGAGATTTTTTTTATAATTACAACACCACTGCATCTACATTTGCATTAATCTCAAGTTTATTCTAAAACAGCCTCAACAAATTTTAAAAATCAGTAACACAAATAAATTTAAACTAATGCACCTCTTACAAGACTTTCAAACAGTTTATGGGGGTTCTTTAATAATTGATTCACTCGATTCATGTTTTTAGGGCAAATTATACATTAGTTAACTATTAGTTGGAACATGAGTACTCGCGTTTTACGTTCCTTGTGCCTCGTAGGGTATAAAAAACTTATTGTTGTGAACAGCACGAAATATTCGCTCAGTTTAAGTTTAAAGATAAATTTTTAGTCTAGGGCCTAAATTCGACATCCCTGTGGTTTAAGGAACACGCAGGAAATTAGATTTCTGTTTTTGACGCAAAGGCTATCCACAACAGAAATATTTTTCTCATTTAGTATACGAAAGTATATACTTATTAATTTTATCGCGATCAGTTTTGTATATTCACGTTCAGCGAACTTGAATTAACGGAGGATTAAAATACTTCAAAACGTTACGATACCCGCTGTCAAGTATGGTAAGCAGATGCTATGTAACAACTGTTCACCATCGACAGATGAGATCATCACCACCCATGTACACTTATCTTACTTGAGTATTTTGTAAATCCCATTCTACAGTGCTTTAACTGTACTAAATTTGGTCTTCTTAGCAACCCATATAGAAGTAAAAAACTATGTGTCTTTTAAGAAGAACCGCATGATATGAAATAATGTGATTAATAGAGCAACACCATATGTGTTTCTTGTAACAGTGGTCATCCATTAAATGTAGGCGGTGCTCCAAATATGACTGACAAACAAAATAACGTAGTTGATGACTCACTGGATTTTAAGTTACAAAAATGGATCAGAAACAACCAGTTCCTTTATATTTGCTGAATAAGCATCAGGATCTTTCTTGGCGGTTCAAAAGACGATCCCATATCCCGCATGTTATGATTAAAGTGCTCCCAATTAAGAGCAATACGATACGGCTGTTGTGCCTTCAGTTATCACCACAAATACCACCGCAGTCTACACAAATGCAGATAAATATCCCCTGTGTGCTAGTTATCACACAAATAAACCGTTTATCTTAGAGTCAGGTACCTATTGCTAACATCAAAAGGCAATGGAACGGCGAGTTACTCCGAAGAAACGTTTTATAAAAGTATTGGATTCCACATTATAGGGACATCCTGTAAGCGATACGCACTTCACGTATACAGTGTTAAAGAGAATCCAACAATAGTTTTGTGAATAATATGTTTAAAATTACAATGTATATAATAATACGTCAGAGACAAAATCCAGAGCCTGAAAAAAATCGTATTGGTTTTTTAAATTGCAATTTAAAATATGTTACAAGTGAAGGATAATTATGTTGGGAACATGGAGCGTCCTGGGCTTTTGATATCGAGCCGCAAGTATAGAGTGCAGAGAAAGAAAACAGAGATTAAAAGAGGCGGCGACAGAGGATGAATAATGAAATACGTGCAGCTGGTTGATAAGGCCAGCGAACGCTCTTCAATTTGCATGCAAATGTTGCTCATCCCCGGGATACGTAATTGGTCGCATTGCTGGGCTCGCTACATACTCTGCTGTTCTATCTTTTTTGGGCTTGACATTGCGTACTAGTAGATGACTAACTTATGTATTTACCTTCAACACATAATAATCTATTAGGAAGCCATTTAATAAATTATAAACGATTATCTGATACCTCGATTAAATTTTTGCAGGTTGAAAAAAGAACAGCGTATGAGCATAGAATAAAACCGACAATATACTCGTTGAAATTATGGACGAGTGAAATATTTAAACATTTTAAAAAGACCGGTAACGTGAACATACGATGTCTGTCCAGATTTTATAGCTTTCATGTTTCCACTTATGTTGTATCACTCCAATGAAACGAAATCCTTATTCTGCACAGAATAATTTTAATATCGATTTATTCAGTAATAGGTTGGTTCTGAAACAACGCTATTCAAGTGATAAACTGAATTAAATTCATTTATGCGGCATTCAAAATTTGTGTGACGTAATAAGGGGGAAGAAAAGACTGTCTGCCGATGATGCTAATATTAATCGTGAAATCTAAACCCAGGACGACTGCACTTTGTAACAAGACGATATTATGAAAATAATTGCGTGGTGTAAAGACTGGCAGTTGGGGTTAAACGCAAAAAATGCCAAGTCATGCCTATAAGGAGAAAGGTGATACCATTTAGCTCTGAATATACAATTAATGGTACTGTCCTTAGAACAGTAGATTCCGCTAAATAACTAGGGGTAACAATTCGTAATCATTTGTCGTAGAATGAGCATATCGAGAATGTAATTGGGAAAGCAAATCGTATGATCCGATTTCTAGGTCGTAATTTAAAGCACTCCGGAAGTAAAATCGATTGCATGTAAGTTACTAGTGCGTCCTCAGAACATTGTTGTTCTGTATGGTGTACCCATCAAAAGGGGTTAATGGAGGCATGAAAGACGGTCAAAAGAAGAGCCGATCGATTCATGACAGGTATATGCAGTTGGAGGGAAAACGTAAGTGCCATGTTGAAGGAATTAGGTTGGGAAGACCTGGAACACCGAAGGCGTTGCTCTCGACAGAAGCCAATTGAAAAATTCGCGACTGACTTATTTCCGAATGACAGCAAACAAATATAACTACCAGCAACAATAATATCTAGTAATGACCACGAAAATAAGAAAAGAGAAATCAGGGTGAGAACCGATTCATTTCTGTGCTCATTTTTTCCACAAGCGATTAGGGAATGGAATAGAAAAGATTTATCGCACGAATAAACTTAAAATCCGACAGGAGTAGTTCTCAATAAATCACTTCGGCCATCCTGATCTGGGTTTTCCATGGTTTTCCCAGATCGCTACAGGCGAATGCTGGGATTGGTCTTCAAAATAGCCCATGGGAGCCTCCTACCATATCCCCGTACATTCATTCTAAATTATTACACTTTTGGATAGGTGAAATGCACCCTCCGCCACCCACTTTTAGTGAACCGCGGAGTAATAATAATAATGATGATAGTAAAATTTGCCTCTCTTTTCATAGTAAATGTAAATGGCTTGAAAAAGTTAATTCTTATAGAAAAAACATACTTCAAAGTTCCCACCAAATTATTTCATTCAACAAAAATCGCATTCAAAGAAATTCTAACATGGAACAAACGTATTATAAAATTAACATAGATATTTCTATCAATATATACGTCCTGTTACCAGGGCTGTTGTGTGGTATTCTCGACGGGAAGACAAGTTAATGAACTCGTATAGCCAGTCTTTAAGTCAAAAATCAAACTTCAATAGCAACCAGCAAAAATATTAATGGCAAATATACTTCTTAACATCCTTCTGAGCAAAATTCCTACAGACTGAAATTTATATCTGCTCTTTGTGGCATTAAAAATTAATGTCTGTTGTCGCACCGATCGTACAGTCAATATGAAATGCGAGCTGGCGCATGCACATTAACAAATGAGGAGAGTCACGGTGAAACAGCATACATTACTCACAGCTCTGCTACCATTCAATGATTAGGAACCTGGTCTGTTTTGTATCGATTCCGCGCATCTCTTTGTTTCACTGGCGTGAAAAGTAAGACAATTTGTCAAACTGTTGCTTGAGTACTATTGGCAGCTAATTTTTTTTTTTTTGCGGAAACACAGTCGCAAGATGATATTATAAGGGGGCTGGGAAGAAAGGAGGCTGGTGAAGAGAGTATATTGACGATGATGCTTCGATGGGTATTAGTGCAAGAATTTAATAATATAATAATAATAATTGTAACTGAGATCTTGATTTCAAGAGTAAGGTAGGGAGGGACTTATTTTTTATTTTATTTTTTTACGTAAGGGAGTCAGTGAATTGAATAAATTACGAAGGTATATGAAGAACAATTTACATTAAACCCTGAAAGAATTCAAATAAAAAGTCCTGAAACGCAAATGTAGCTGGCGGAGAATATACGACATTGCAATTAAATAATTAATTCGTTTGAAGACCTGTCCCATTGCAAAAATTGTTTCAGAGCACTCAAGGCCCCTCTATAAAAGAACTTAAAAAAAAACTAAAAAAAACTCTTAATCCTTAATTATGCAATTGAAAGTGCAGAAAGAAAAAATTCAAGTAGCAAAGATTGCAGTACAGTTCAATCACTTAAACGTCCTTTGAGCTAGTAAAAAAAAAAAAATGCATAACGGAGCCGTTTATTTTAACTTTTATGATTTTCTCTTTGGGTACAATAGTTGGATTAATTGATTAACACTTCATGATACTAAATTTCACATAACTGCAAATTATGTGTCCGAAACTTCAAGAAATAGTTGGACAGTAAGGTGTTAATTACAGTAGTAATGTTAGCAAAAATTCACTCTACTCGTACCATACCAACCCCTTAATTTCAACAAGTAGTATATAGTATGAAATGTTTTGTAAAATATCGAATTTTAAACGCCTCTAACGGCAACACGATGAGCACTAACCACATAAATGGGAAGAAAACTCAAGAATGTGTTTCTAATGAAGGTTCATTTCTTCTTGTGAATGTTACGGGTTCTCCTGCCGCAAACTCCATGAAGTAGGGTATACAAACCTCCAGCAGATTAAATGGACACGCTGATCTCAAACTCTGTCCTCGAAGATACTCTGTGTTCATGATGGAGGCAGTCGAAAGAACCAGTCTATGCGAATTCCACAGCTACGTCATCATGTCCCAAGTCTCAGCAACGTCAGTCCGCAAACAAATAAATGCCTATTAATAGGAAACGGGGTGTAAGGGTTTGGGAGAGACTATACTAGCCTTTTCCAACCAAAGCCAAATTCTCCTTCACGTGGTGCACCCTGTTTGCATGGACGAGGCTCTGGCGACTGAATGATTCCCGGTATAAGGAGTCACCAACTGCTTGGCAAAGGCCTCCGAAAGAAGGGCGAAAGAGCGGGGAGCGGTTCAGGGCACCCTGGGGTTGGAAACGGCCCCTAAAGGCGGATGAATCAGAAATGATCAACGACATAGGGATGCAGAAGGCAATGGGAAACCACTGCATTAAATACCTAAAGGGTATCCCGAGGACATGTAACCCTCTCAAATTACATATATCATGATGGCTTCTTCCTGGGTGAAATATTCCAGAGGTAAAATAGTCCCCCAATCGGATCTCCGGGTGGGGATTGCTCAGGGAGGAGTCATCAGAATAGATAGAAACATTCTACGAGTCGGAGCGTGGAATGTTAGAAGTCTGAATAGGGCAGGTAGGTTAGAAAACATAAAAAGGGAGATGGAACTACTTAAGTTAGATGCTTTTGGGATTAGTGGGATTAAATGGAAGGACGCACAGGATTTCTGGTCTGTGGAACACAGGATAATTAGCACACAAACTGTCAGTGAAGTCACTGGCGTAGGATTTGTAATGAATAAGAGAGTAGGGAAAAGGGTGAGTTATTATGAACAGTTTAGTGACAGGATTATATTGATGAAGTTAGAAACTAAGCCCGACACAACCAAATTAGTACAAGCATATATGCAAATGTCACAAGAAGATGACGAAAAAATAGAGAAAATATACGCCGAAATTGAAGAAGTAATCCAATATGTGAAGGGGGAGGAAAATATAATAATCATTCGTGATTGGAATGCGATAGTGGGAGAAGGAAAAGAGGGGATTACAGTAGGAAGTTTTGGTCTAGGAGAAAGAAATGAGCGAGGAAGCAGGTTGTTAGAATCTTGTGAAAGATATAAGCTAGCTGTGTGAAAAAACACTGTTTAAGAACCATGCAAGATGGATATACACCTGGAAACGTCCTGGGGATACAGACAGATATCAGCTAGATTATATCATCGTCAAACAGAGATTCAGGAATCAAGTTCAAGACTGTAAAGTGTACCCTGGAGCAGACATAGACTTTGACCATAATTTGATAGTGATGAAGTGCAGGCTGAAATTCAAGCGAAAAAGGAAGAACAGACTGGAAGTGAATAAACTGAAACAAACTAGCACGAGAGAAAAATTTGCAGAAATGGTAGACTTAGGTTTAAGAAGTAACTCTGAAAGGAACTCAACGGATGGGGAATGGAATGCATTAAAGACAAAAATAATGAAAGCTGGTAAAGAAACATTAGGCTGTAGGGAACAAGCTGCCTGAAAACCTGCGATCACAGAGGAAATTTTGAAACTGATGGATCAGAGGAGAAGGTACAAAAATGCTCAGGGTTAAGCAGGAAGGGAGCAATACAGGCAATTTAGAAATCAAATAAATAGGAAATGCAAAAAAGCAATAGAAAATTGGCTGGAAGAAAAGTGTGAAGAAGTAGAATAGGAAACGGTAGTATGTAAAGCAGATTTTGCATGTAGGAAGATCAAACAGAATTTTGAAGAAATTAAGAAAAGAGGTGTGAGCAATAAAGCTGCCGATGGGAAAGCTCTTTTAAGCCCAGACGATAGTGCTAACTGGTGGAAGGAATACATTGAAAAACTGTATGATGGGGACAACTTGAAAAATAGCGTAATGGAAAAGGAAGGCAATGTCAATATTGATGACTTAGGAGATCATGTTTTGAGGACAGAATTTAATAGAGCTCTGAATGACTTGAAAGAATATAAGGCAGTGAGAATTGATGAGATCCCTGCAGAGCTTCTTAAATCCCTAAGAGAGGTAGGAATAGAATGATTATTCAACCTGATAACAGGAGTTATCAAACAGGAGAAATTCCAACTGATTTTAATAAAAATATCATCTTCACACTTCCAAAGAAAGCACAAGCCGACAAATATGAGCAGGGCCGGCCTTAAGGCGCCCCGGGCGAGTAATGAGTTTGGCGCCCTTTTATTTTTTATTATAATTTTTAAAAAATATTTTGAATTTTGTACCATATTTTTTACTGAAATAATATAATACTACAAACATGTATTTATTATTATTAATAATAACATTTTATACATTTATTCTCTAAACAATTTCATTTAGGCATGAAACTTTAAATGAAAAACGAAAATTAAAACAATAAAACTAAAACCTTACTTTCCTAGCTTTTTTGTCAGCAAACTCTCTTATAAGATTGGCAAAATCTAGGTTTTCAGCAACTTGAATTTCAATGGACAGCGAGGCTAAACTAGTTAATCTTGTCTGACACATTGTAGAGCGCAAGTACGTTTTTATCAGTTTTAGTTTAGAAAAACTGCGTTCGCCACTTGCAACAGTCACTGGTATTGTTAACCGAATACGCAGCGAAATCCAGGTGTTGGGGTATAACTCTTGAAGATTGTACGTTTTGATAAAATTTAATGTTTCAATAGGTGTTGCCTGATGGTCTCGAGATAGTGCTGGAGACCTAAAATTTCATCGCACTATAAATCTCCATCAATGTGAGATTTAAAGTTGATCGTTAACTTTTCTTGCAGTACAGAACAATGTCGCATTAGTTTTTCTTTATTTTAATTTTTTTTATGTTAAACAAGAAATTCCACGTTGCAGAGAATTCTTGCATCTGTTGAAATATTTCCTTCATAGATATATGCACGGTGTCCAAAAGAGCATCAAAAAACTCTGCTTCAAACCTTTCTTTTTGGATCAGTTATTGGTTTATCAACAGCCTCTTCACCCGGTCTACGTTTAATACGACTTAGTCGAGTTTGTGGTTTGAAAACTGGTTGCGTGTCAGGCTCCGATGCTAATTCAGTTGCTGTTACAATAGCCTGTTCCAGACCTGTTTGTCTATATGTTTTCAAATAAGAGCAACATTTATCAAGCATTTCAGTAAAGTCGACAAAGTTGATTTTAGATGACTGACTGGCTATGCTCACAACATTAATTTGAAAAAGAACATCGTACCATATTATAAGAGAAACAATAAAGCTGAAATCTTTTATTCGTCCTGCCAGTGTGGTCACTTCGTATGACGTCGAGGCATCCCTTTGTTTGGTAACATCGGCCAAGGAAACCAAAGCATCATGCATATCACATAATTGATAGTGAACCGCTTTGACGCTTTCAATTCCAGCTTCCCAGCGCGTGTCAATTAAATTTTTCAGGGTGTATATTTTCAAATGATTGGTAAAAATTTTCCATCTATTTACCGATCCTGCAAATAAATTAAACATTTTTTATAAAATTCCGAACAGGGTAACGGATTTTACCGATGATTTTGCCGCATCGCATAATACTAAATTGTAACTATGGCATCCACATGGTACAAAAAAGGTAGCGGATTTATGTCCATAATTCTTTACGTACGCCTTTATTTTTTCCCTTCATGTTTGCGTCATTATCATAACCCTGTCCTCTGCAGTTGTTATTGTCAAGACCATGAACACTCAATGTTTTTAAAATACTTTCTGTGAGACCCTGCACCCGTTGTATCTACTATTTGCAAAAATGAAATAAATATTCTTTTATACTAACGGCATCCCCTGTTATGTCGGTGCATCTTAATGTGATTGAAAGTTGCTCTTTATGACTGATATCAGGAGTACAATCAGCTATGATTGCGTAATACTTTGAATCCTTTATATGGGGTACTATGGTAGAGATAACTTTTGATGCCATAATTTCTATTAATTCATTTTGTATATTTTTGCCTCAATAATGGTCAGCCAAATCACAGTTCACTGCCTTTCTAACATGCTCTTCCATGACGGGGTCAAATTTCGCCATTAATTGTACAAGGCCTAAGAATTTTTCGTTATTTCGAGTAAATAATTTATCGGATGACCCTCTGAATGCCACGTTGTTTTCAGCCAAATACAAGGTTATTTGCATCAGTCTTTGAAGCACATTGTTCCATCGTATTCTTTCTTTAGAAATTACTCGCTGTTCTCCCCTGTCAATAGTGGAACCAGCTTTGAACCTGATTTCAGCTTCAGTCCATTGAATAAATGCTTTTTTATGTGCAGGACTATTTTCATGCACTTTCAAAGTTTCACTTAAATGTTTCCATTTTTTTTGAAACCTTCAGTAGTGGTCAAATTTGCAGTTGACTTTATATCAAACAGTCGACAACAAAAACAAAAGACACTATCGTTTGATATTGAATAAACTAACCGCCGACGTCTGATAGTTTCTTCGTTTGGAAGCTTTCTTGAGTTGAAGAGAAATGACGCCCATTTTGATCTTTCGGAAAATTATTTAAATGTACTTGCGAGGGCCCAAAAAAAATAAAGTGATATATATTGCTCGCATTAAGTACTTTTGGCCACGTAGCAACAAACAGTGAGATAACAGGAATCAGGCAAAAGAAAGTATTTATCATACCTTATTACTTTCGTAGATTATAAAGTATTCCTACGCAAAATATAATACACTACTCTATAATAAAGTACGGGAGGTAGCCCTAGCTGCGATTCCCATATAATTTTTAAGGTAATTTTTCTTTACATTAATACCGTGAAACAACAAAATTTAAAAGTTAAAGGAGACTGAAGACCGCGTAGGAACCCGTTACGGACAAGTGTGGACTCGAGGGGGCGAGCCATCATGGAGCGTCCATAAACTACGTGGCACGGTCTAAATGAGGGAGGGTTTGGCTGGAAAGTTACACTGGGCTACTTGGGAGAGGGGAGGCTGAGGGGTTTCGAACAAGGCAATGTAGTTTTTGATTCATATTATTTGTCACAGTTAAAATGGGGTACAGAACACTCAACAGCATGTAAATATTTATTTCTGTCATTTAATTATCTCCGTATTTAATTTACGATAGTCTGACAAGAGAAAACAGTACCTACAAAATGTCTTCTGGAATAAATAGGGCAAATAGCTACGTACTACGTGGGGTGGGGAAGAATACAGACAAAAGCCGCGCCAGGTTACGTAGGTGGGGGGGTTCAGAAGAGGTCAAAATGGAGCTACGTGGTTTATAGATGCTCCCTAATTAGGCCGAGTGTTGGTGCGGTGACGGTCTGAAAAGGTTTTTTTAGTGCTTGTGAATTTACGAGTATGTAGAAAGCGAAGAAAGGATAGTACAGGAGGACTAACACGAGTTACACTTTCTAATTGTATTATATTAAAAATATGTATATATATTAATAAAAATTCACACTAGTATTTATGTGAATTTATATTAGGCCTATTAATTTTGTGTGTTATTTATTAATTTGTGTTACGCAAGAAAAATTACGAAAATTATTAATATTGAGTTTAATAATTATACAAATAAATATAAGTCAATGAAAGACTATTTTTATGAACATGCCTCCAAACCACGTAGCAAAGTACGAGTTCTATTCGAAATCTGAACAAAAATTGAGTCTCTGTGCAGATACAACAGTTAAATTTTTATTAGAGTAAAAATAACACGAGTAGTGGAAACTGCCAGAATGTTTTACATTTTGCTATATCCGTTAGAATCAGTATTACTATTACTACTAAATGAAGTTTTAATTAAAATCAACTACGTGGTATATTGCAATCATATTACGCGAAGTAACTGGGTTTTCTGAAGACTTTTATAGTAATAAATATATAAAATCGAGTGACACGGTGGTAATAAAAAATGAAAAAAACTTATGTTAGATTGTACTTTATTTTTATTACCTGATCTTTCAAGGAATTCCGCTATTTTTCCAAATATTGTTCTTCACAGCTTGGTCCTTGTACAGTGGTGAAGAAACATCATATATGCACGGAAATTTACTCATTACTTCCACCAATTTTTCATCTTTATCCGCTGTAAATAACACCTCTGTTCCGCTAGAGGATGAGTCTACACTGCTCTGGGAGCGATACAGTCGCGCGGCTCAAACAGCCGTTTCCGAGAACGCGGGTCGCTTCATAGGAAGCGCTCTCGTTGTTTTCCATATAGCAGCCCATTCCATTAGCGGGGAAACGGTCAGTCCTGGAATGCGGTGAGCCGAGTCCATCGCAAATACTTCTAGTTTGAGGGCGACAACACGCCAGGGTTTTCAACCCACATTCCAAGCGTCGGCGTGGGATCCCTCGAACGCTATTAACACACAGTCTGACAAGACCGTCTTGGACTGACGCATATGCTGCAATGGACGCTCGTATTCCTGACTTCTTAACTGACTTTATTTAAGTGTACGAGACCTTCCCATGTTTATCCATTTATATTTATGTAGATATAAACGAATATGTTTATATACATTTACCTTCATATAATCATTCCTGAGTTCCTCGTACAATATTTTACAGATTTCCGGTTTAACATGTCCCAAAGATTGGAAGACCCTTCAAAGGGTCCGTAGGAACTTCGACCTAAAGAGGAAGTGAGCGGCTGTGTCTTTGAACATTCCCGCGTGTGTGTGAGCAACGAAGGACCAGGAATGACCGGCGGACCGTACCACCCCTGGCCTCCTGGCCCCATGCTTTTCTCGATAGTCTATGTACAGTGATTAACTGCATTGAAATCGCACCTTTATTAATGAGGGATACGACAAGATGACAGGTCTTGTTACACATGCTAAATACCTACATTCACGAGATAAGTCTATAAACGTCAATACGCTGAATTTCGTTTTTCTTTAGATCGACAGAAATATGTAATTAAATTAAATGGTTAAGTTAAGCTGGCACGCGCGGCGCCCTCCAGAACGCGGTGCCCCCATCCTAAGGCCGGCGCTGAATGTGAGAATCATCGCACCATTAGTCTAACATCACATGCTTCAAAATTTCTGACCAGAATAATATACAGAAGGATGGAAAGGGTAGTAGAAGATATAGTAGGTGAAGATCAGTTTGGGTTTAGGAAAAATCACGGTACAAGGGAAGCAATTCTATCTTTAAGATTAATACTTGAAGAGCGGATCAAGAAAAAAAAGGATATTTTTAAGGCATTTGTAGATTTAGAAAAAGCTTTTGATAATGTTAGGTGGGACAAAATGTTCAAAATTTTAAAGACGACAGGTCTAAAGTATCTATAAACTACACAGACGGAAAAAAAAATCCCAACACCAAGAAAAAATTATTGTAGAGTAATGAAATTTGGACAATGCATTTGTCAAGTTAACATGTTTAATTGATTAAATTTTCAAGATCACAGGTTAATTTAAGCTCAAGAAAATGCATTTCAAATGTGAAATACTGTTAAATTAATAGCCGGTGTAACCTCCAGAATTTTGAATGCAAGCCTGCAAACGTGAATGCATTGTGTCATACAGGTTTCGAATGTCACTTTGTGGTATGGAGTTCCATGCTTGTTGTACTTGTGCTGTCAATACTGGGACGGTCAGTGCTGGCTGTGGATGATGCTGGAGTTGTCGTCCAATGATATCCCATACGTGTTCAATTGGAGACAGATCTGGTGATCTCGCAGGCCAAGGTAACATGTCGACACTCTGTAGAGCACGTTGCGAGACAACAGCGGTATGAGGGCGAGCGTTATCCTGTTGAAAAACTCCCCCTTGAATGCTGTTCATGAATGGCAGCACTACAGGTTGAATTACCAGACTGACGTACAAATTTGCAGTCAGTGTGTTTGGTATAACCACAAGAGTGCTCCTGCTGTCATAGGAAATTGCTCCCCAGACCATGACTCCAGGTGTAGGTCCAGTGTGTCTAGGCCGCAGACAGTTTGGTTGCAGGCGTTCCCCTGGCCTCCTTCTGACCAACACTCGGCC
>JARYHS010006302.1:0-49996 GCA_031002005.1 Vandiemenella viatica
CATTTCCTAGTGTATAGAAACCTACGAAGTTGGCGCCAATCCGAATTATCTGCAGATTGGGATTTAACGTGCATAATCCTGCTGGCCTCAATTGTGGAATTTCCTTCCACCATGTATGCTCAAAGCAGTTAACAATATTGAATGACCTGGATACTATTACACTAGCCCAACGACAAAGGATGTGGCTTATAAATATATTTCAGGAAGAAATTTAAAAATTACAATCAAACAGCGCCCAACTGCGTGAGACCTCACGTGAAGTATTGCTATGGTCGTTTACACGCTGACTTTAACTTAGCGTAACGTGTGAGGGAACAACATGATTCTCCTTCTGCTACACAAAAATTAAGACATAAGTTTTATTGTTTTGTGAAAAGTTAATATTTCAATTGTTGTTTCAGTATAGGCGATTTTTTTTGGGGGGTTGATTTCTATACATTAACAACTCATAGTGAATTATTTTTAGTTAAAATGATAATAACAACAATACGACATTGAAAATAAATAGTAATTAAGTAATCTTGTAAATACAATCTATTGATACGAGTGTTCCGTAAAATATGTTTCTACTTTTTAGTGATTTAATAAATAGATTATTTGGTGGTGTTTCTGAAGTTGCTTTTTTGTTAAAATATTTATTTTGAGTTTCATGTAAAAGGGGGGGGGAATTTCGATTTTTAACACCTACCACAATTACAAGTATTTGAAAGAGTTATAGAGTTGGTAGATTTTTGTAGTGACACACGTTTAAAAATACAGGACTATCGAGAATTGTTCGTTCCGGAAAAATATGTCTCCTTCGTATGCGTCATCAGAATCGACGGGATTGAGATGTATACATGCTTATACACAGCTATGGATTACCAAGCAACGGTGAAGATTCAGGTTCCTTGTATATTCCGTATCAAGGTGAAACTCGAAGTAACGGTTGGCATGTTTGCCCCACTGTATTAGTTCGTAAATACATCGTGAGATATATTTAACGAAGAAATATACTGGCCTCGCAGGATCAATGTATACGAAATTAATGACTAAAGATTTCCCCGCGGAACCGCATTTGAAGTATTGGATCAATGCTATTCAACGATAAGGTAAGGTTGCCACTGTAGGTTATCATCGGCGCACAGCTTTGGCTTAATTTGGTTTTACGGTTTCGTTCCATCACGCGATGCCAGCTACAAGCAGGCGTACGTCTGTTGTTGTCACGTCATAACACACAACGTACAAACATTAACACAACTGGGGAACCACGAACTTCTCAACTATTGCTTGCATTTTAATTGATGTAAATGTAGCTTGGAAACTGAAATTTCGTGGAGCTGAGATTTCACTTTTTGTCAACCTGTCAGTTAGAATCTGGCATTATAAATGGTGCTTTCTTAAAACCAAACTTGCAACAACATGTTTGTTATTGAAAGGAGTGGTTTTTATAAGCTCAGCAGTTTCAAAATAACAAGAGCAAAATCATTGTGCCTTGCATTATTTCCCATAATTATGTTTGGAGTTTATTTAGACGTACCAGGCAAGTACTGTCACGTTACAGATGTTAAAAATGCTATAGTATATCTACTTTACATTACAATCGAACGTCATAAAATACACATTTTAATGTTTTTATTTTTAAGACTGACAGTGTATTGCCCAAAATAACTGCGTAAACCGTGATTGATTTAACATTATTGCCGGGATGAGATTTTCTGAAAATGATACCCGAGTCGAAAAAATACTGCATCACAAAAGAAGTTACCAGAACTTTTAAATAGATAGATAGCTAGATAAATAAATATATAACAAATAGTCACTTTTATCCCATGTGAGAACCGTCTTATAGATGTGGAACTGTACATATAAACATTAACAAACGAATAGTATTACCAACAACGATAACATCTCATTAGAATAATAAATTTCTATTGTTAACTGCAAATAAATATCATCCCTTGTTAGTTGTTATATATCAATCCAATTTCTAGATAATCAATTACTGCATTTTTAAACAATTTCAACACAAAGAAAATCATAAATCATTATTTGATTGTGAATAACTTCGTCATCTTCCCCTTCCATACACCAAACGTACAGTAGTCTCTCAGTTATCTTTATTTACCAAATTCCAAGAAGAAAACTCTTTCACAGAGCAAAAACTCTTTAGGTCTGGATTCAAGCTGTAATTGTTTTATTCATGTTATGGATCAGCGCGGTAGTAAAAACGGCAGAGTACTCTACGATACAAAAGTTTTCACTGGAAGTATTGAAATAAAACTCTAAAAGAAAATTGCTCCTTGAAAGAAACGTCCAAACTAGTTGGTTGGTTTGGACATATTAAATATTGAATGTGATGATTGGCTAGTAGTAGAATCCGGTCTTCTCTTGACTCTGACAGTCAGTAATCAGTATGATCCCGAGAAATGTTTGGATCCAATATGGATGAGCAGAAGCTATATCGTAGTGAACCACTCAGTACATGCAGCACATGGGCTAGTGAGCTGTCCTCGTGTAGTAAGGGTCCTTGGTTTGAGTTAATTATAGGGCACGAGCGTTTTAAGTTAAGTGTTGTATCGGTATTGATGTCAGTGTTGTTTCGAAACTACAGAAAAAGATAATCCAAGTACACATGGTGAGTGTGTGTGGCAAAGGTTGCTTCGTACCAAAACTAATCTCTAATATGTGCATTTCAATCCCGAATAGCAAGAAGGAAGAAAGAATTCATTTAATCGGTAGGATGGCACCTTATTTCTCTCATCTTATCTCTCTTGTCCTTGCGACCGAAATATGTTAGTGGACGGAGAATTTCATCGTACTCGTAAATGAAAGTGGATGTTCCCAAGTTTGCCAGTAAATTCAAATTAAACCTATGTCGTCTTTCGGTTAGACAATCACAGCCCAATTTATGTATCAATACTGCGTCGATTTCGAAGGGGCTGCGGCAAGCAATCTCAAATCGAGCAGCTCTTGTCTGTACTTTCTCCAAACTGTCAATCAATCCCTTGCAATCCCAAACGTCACAAGAATAGACCAAAATGTGGTCACACGAGAGTTTTGTACGCCATCTACTATACATGTGCGTTATAATGCTTCATAATTCGATGAATCTCAGTCTAGAATCAGCTTTACCTACGATAAAAGTTATGCGCTGGTGTAGTTTCATATTGCTTTGATCAATTACTGAACCTCCATTCCTTCTCCTCCTCCTTCGAATTTATCCTCAAAATAAAAATGAAAACAATTAAATGAAAATCAATTTAAAAGGTTTTATGCTTCGAATTGAGTTTACAGTAAGCGTTATGTTATACGGAAATTTGTATTTTATTTCAAAATTAAGGAAGATTTTTGGAAAAAAGAGAGAGACTGAAAGGTATAGGAAGAGAATAAATGGAGGCACATTACTCGAAAAATTCTTATCAGGCCCCTGGCGCCAGTGATGATGAGTCATTGTTATTATTTGCCTCGTCGACGTCAAAGTTGTTAGAGGCGGAGAAGGATGGACGACCAAGAATGGGAAGGAATTCAGCCATTCGATTTTTGAAGTAACCATTCCGGGTATTCGCCTGGAATGATTTGGGGAAAAATGGAAAACGAAAACTAGATGACCGGACGGGGATTCGAAACCACGTCCTTTCGAATGCGAGGCCAGTGCGTTACAGCTCACCCACCACGCTCAGTATGATGATTCAAAATATTCAGATAATTTTTCACTTTTATTGTTAAGAAACCAAACAAAAGTAAGAGTTCACAATGTTACGCTTTTTCTATAGTACTTATTATTAATATAAACGAATCATTGATAGTTAATGTTTTTGCAGTTATATAGCGATCTGGGTAATTCTCTGAATTTGCGTTACATGACGATTACTAGCGAACTGAATAACAGATTTCAACAAGTTTGAGGTAAATATTTTGTTTTACTCATCTCGTTGTAAAAAAAAGAAGCATCCACGAATATATGTGGAGTGGCATGTATGAACTGAAGGAATATAAATTGGATCTTGAAGATATTTGCGTATCGATCGTTTGTGACCAGTGGGCAGTGAGCGTGCTACCTGAAATGTGGCCTGACACTTCATTTCGCAAACGTCACCACCAGTCGCCACCCACAGAAATCAAATGTCTTCTGCTCTAATTTACAGTATTTCTGTTTCCTTTAAGCTTTGTTCAACCATATTTTCAGTTAAATACGATAATTAACTAGCAAATGGATTGTTTTACTAGTTTCGCCGTCAAAGGATATCCTCCGTTCCGAATTCCACATATGGCGACGATTTTAAAGTAGTGATTTGTAACTCGTGTTCTGTGACAATGGTCATTTTCTGTTCCTCTGAAGCTGCAGCCACTACTATGTTTGGTAAATCAGTATTATGGACGAATATGACCTGTTCTATCTGGTTTGGACAAAAAGAGAAGGAGTTTAAGATCCTTTGAAAGTTATGAAAGTTATTTCATTCTTTAATAAAATACATTTACTAACTGTTCAAATTCTTAGTATTAACTCAAAATAAGATTTTAATGGATTAAATATTATCTACTATTTGAAATTTAGTTGTGATTGTAACCGCAGTATGGACAGTAGTCACCCGTTACTAATAATTGCTGTGTTTTTAAAACTTCCCTTCACTTAGCTTTTAGTATAGTTTGCAACATTGTGCTTCATCTCTTATGTTAGCGTGTTTATAATTAGAATTTGTCGCTTCGTTTTTATCCAAGAAAATCAGGCGAATGTGGTTTGGAATTCTGTATTTTCATGGTCGATATTTCTCTAAAGCAAGAAATAGTTAACTCTGCAAAATTTTCAACGATGATAATGGCTAGAAAAGCCGATAAAGAAACTAGGAAGTTGGTTGATTTTGCATATTTTTACTCCCTTTTCACGTATGGAATTACCTTCTGGGAAAAGTCTTCATAAGCACAGAAGGTATTTAACTCACAAAAACATGCTCTAAAAATTATTTGCCGAATAAGCCCATGGACATTGTACAAAAAACCACTGCGCATTCTTTACAAAAGTCATGACTAAAATAAGCAAAAAGATATATCGGTGATTACTTCATACGTAGCGAATCAGTTCAGGAATTGAAGTCTTACTGCCCTATTTGAAAACTCCTGTGGGTTTAACATCCAGCTCCTACAGATAACTGGATTGCAGAATGGGCATCATCAACACCGCACGACATTGAATTAATAATCCCTGCTTGAAACTTCCAGGATTCAACCTGCCTCGACCTATTTGGAGTAGACTAAACAGTATCAGATGTGGCACGGAAAAACTTTTTGCTTATGGCTTCACGCCAAATCTACGCAGGAAAGAACTGGTGCAAGGAACGGGAAGGAATTCGTCCCTTCTAAAGGAACCATCTCGGCATTCGCCCGAGTGATTTCGGAAACCATGAAAACCGAAATGTGGATACCTGGACGGAGATTCAAACCTGCGTCCTTCCCACCGCGCACCCACCACGCTCGGTATATGATTGTATGTGTAGTAACCATCCCGGCACATGCCTCGAGGGACTTCAGGTAACCAGAATCTCTAACCTGCCAAGCTAGGTGACCACATAGTTGCCTTCATAAAACAGTATTGACTGCTATAAATCAATAAGTAAGATATCGCGCCGGTGAAGTCGTAGAATAATTTAAATTACTACTCTTAATATCGATTTTCACAAAGAGATCGGTTTATTTGTTACAAAAGTGGTGCACTGGAGAACAAAAGATCGTAACGAGATTTTTTTTTTTTTTTTAAATCTAAACACACCTTGTTCAATTAGCTTGCTGCTACATGTTTAGAAGATTCAATCTCGCACTCGAAGGTAAATAAATGATACAACTTCTGGTTTATCCTAACAAGAAAGGGTGTCGGATGTTTGAGATGATGTTTTATAGAAGAACGCAAATGGCTGAGAACTCTTTTACCATGTTGTTTGTTTGGTTGAAACGAAATTTTACATAATGTTATTGTCTATTAAGGTATCAGAAAAATTAGAAGCCTTTAAAATAGCAACATCTTTAAGTAGTTTGAATTATCAATATTTTGAAAACCTTTGTTCCATATATAGAATATAAGCGTATGTCACATGATTTTCATAGCAATATATAAACTTATTTCCCGTTCCACACGTAATGTTTTACCGTTAAGTGTATGGATAGGAGACGGATACTAATTGCAAGAAAAATTAGTGGAACACGTGTTTGATATTTTCTAAGTTAAATAATACAATCATAGAATTTAAAGCATTACCAAAAAAAAAAAAAAAAAAAAATTGATTTTTGTTTTCAAAGCGTTGCTCATCAGTGCGGAACACAGAATTACTGGGAGCAGAATATTGACCAAAACAGTTCCGAGATTCTCCGTGTCAAGGATAAGCTTATAGAAATCACAAAGAACTGGATAGTCATATCAAAACTCAATACATGAAATGGATGGATGAATTCAACTTCAAATAATCACCACCAAATCAAATAGACCGCAGAATGGCGAAGTGTTATTTTTTAACACTAGAAATAAAAAAAATACAAATGTTTTTGCTGCTTACACAAACGGTGAGATGTTAATAGCAAAACCTCTTTCATCGTACCTGGCGTAATTGTTCTGAGGTGAACCTGAATAAATTGTTTGGTGAATAGAGAAATGAAACATATTTTAAAATAATTTAGTTACAATATTTTGGAACTGGTGAGAAGTTTTAAAATTTCCTCGACCAACGTCCAATCAAGGATGTCTAACAGATTTTTTAAATTTCTTTTATTTCACTTTCAACCAACGAAAAGAAATGGTTTTACTGGTAGTGTTAAAGACAAAATTAAACAAAGCCGTTTTTAGTTTTAATTTCTACGTTCTGCGTCACTGAAGCAGTAGACAAAATGTTCGCCATGCTTCCTTGTAAACAGCCTTTTGAGTACGTGTATAGAAACTAGCATTCCTGTTTTAGAATAAAAGATATTTACATACTACAGTGGACGGATCATGTGAAACATTACGGTAGTTACATAATTCCACCAGCTGAGACTCCAAACATAGATCGGTGATATTTTTGTTTCCATCGTTTTTAAAATTCCCTTTTATTCAATTATTATTATAACAGATATAGATATTTTGTTTCTTTCATCTTGCTGCAGGCGACGATCAAATGGAAATCAGACTACTGTTATAGTTGAAAATGTTTAAATCAGTAAATACGAAAATTACTTTTTATAAGCAAGTACATAGTTCAAGTTATAGGAGTGGAGATCATTCTCAGATAGTTATACTGAAGTAAAGAATGCCTGAACAGCAATTCTATCATTAATTTAGCCACGGGAGAAAAAAATGTTGCGTTTCAAATGCAAGTTATAATGAGAATGATAAGTCTCAGTTTTAAGCTTCAACCAGAAACTTTGAAAAGAAGAAATAGAGTATCCGGTTAGTTCATCTTACGTCCAAAACTGCTGGAAGTGTAAGTTTATTTTCCTCTCCTCTCCTCTCCTCTCCTCTCCCCTGCAACGTACTGGTATCGTGTAACAAAACGAATCGATTACGACGCTCTCGTCGATTTGCACTAAACGGTTGACGGGGGGAGACGAAGTTGTTCTATTTGATTTAAGCTAGTGGCAGAGATTTGTTGTTACAGCTCTGCAAAGCTAAAAAAGCTCGAAGAACTGATGTAGGATGGTAAAACAGTAAGCACGTTTTATGGGACACACAGTTTCGCCGAATGTGGAAAAGTTGGGAAGTTGCGTGGATTGTGCTAGGGAAAAAGGTCCGGGGACTCCTAAGGCAAGCTTGCTGCTTCATTCCGCCAGTAATCGTTAAAGCGTCGCTTAGCCATTATATTTTTCTTTGGGGCGTGTTTACCGTTTGTAGGCTTTCTGAACGACTCGTTTAGCGAGTACACCGTAGCCGTAGGCGCTTCTCTCGTCGTTACTAGCAGATACAAGGAAAGCAGATATTTGGATTTTGTTTGCTTGGGTTTGATTGCGGTCCGGCGTTGGTGTACTAGAAAACCCCTACACAAATTCAAGCTCTGCCACAATCTAACACCGGGCTTGGTGGGTGACCGGTAACGCTCTGGTCTCGCATTCGGCAGGACGTAGGTTCGAATCCGCGTCCAGCAACCTGGATTTCAGCCATGGTTTCCCGAAATCACTCCAGGCGAATGCCGGGATCGCTCCTTCCTGTTCCTTGCTTCCAGTTTTCTCCCGCCTCTAATGACCTCGACGTCACGAGTCTAAAGCTCGCATCAAAAAATAAAATATGAAACACGGAAGTCGGTATATAACTCACATTTAAATCTAGCGATTACCTCACATCACACTTATTAGTAATAAAAATTGGACTGTGGTGTGTAAGTTTTTAATATTACACTAATTTTAATTCTAAGATAAACATGAGGAAAATTACTCCTTCGCAGTGAATACAGGAATAAATATTTTTGTCAGTATATTTAGACGGATGTCATTCGTCTGATGTATGAAGATGATACTTAATATATTTGCCAACAATATCCTTGAAATATAATAGTTGAGACACACATTTTAGAAGTGTCGATGATAGTAATTTGCTTAAATTTACAAATCCAAAAATTTAAGCAGCTACTGAGTTCATTTATCAATGTGAAGCGACTCACAGAGGATTCCGGCACAGTACTTGTCAACCATAGCTAAACGTGATCTCAAAATAAGGACAAAAATTTCAAACACGTATATTGAGGAAATTTCTTTATTACGATCCTAAATCATGGAAAATTAAAGCGACATTTTGAAGATGATTTATCTAAATTCCTGTTGGCGGCGAATTATGCTCATCCGCCTTGCATTAAAGAGAACTTATGTCTTTATTCGGAAAGAGCTGATTATTTGTGGAAATTTACCGACAGAAATGTTTGAATATTTATGAACTGCTACACCACACTAAAGAATTCACATTGGCTGTCGAATGTAATAACAGCAGAATTAAATCTAATAGAGTTGTCTGAACTAATATTTAAAGCAAATTTCTTTCGAAGAGCAGGAGAAGCATATTCGAACTGTTTAAGTAATGGTAGAATGATTGTGCAGTTTACAACATTACCTTTCAAAGCAGATATTAAAAGATCATTTATAATAAAAATAATTAAAATAATAACCTTCTAGATTTAAAAAAATAAATACTCTCCACGATTTTATTACAAACGTATGCATTTTTTATAACAACAACTATCAACTCAATAGCCATGGTGTAACGTGATAACTAAGCTTAAACAGATTATTCGGAGATAATTAAAATTTGTATTATTTCGTAACTTCAACAGCAGTACGATTGAAGTTTTACCGAACATATCACAGTTGCGGTGTTTTCTGCATTTAAACACTTGATTTCATCTACTTTGAGGAGTAGCAAGGAAAGCAGAACTAAAATGTATTAATGAACCCCCAAAGGTATCTCTGCTTTAATCGCGAAAGCCAGAAGTTAGAGAAATTAAAATATCCTGATCACAAAACGAACAGTCTTTTTTCAAAATACCATTACACCTTGATTTATAATTATTTAATAGTTTATTCTGTGTATGAAAACACATTGTGTACAATAATTTTACTAGATAATCAACTAAAGACATTTATCAAAGGACGAGAATGAAAAACAGACAAATAAGGCGCAATCAGATCGGCGATCTATTTGGGACAGCCTACAAACGCCAATGAAGTATGAGGAAGAATACCATCTGGCATGTTTTATTGCGGGAACTTGACGATTTTGTTGGAGTTTAATCAATTTATTATTGTTGCAAGCTTTACGCCAAAGTATGAAACTTCCGGAAAACATAGCACCTACTTTTGCAATCCATCCTGCATAGTACAATATTTAATTACCGTGAAGCATTAAACCGTTGTTGACGGGAGTATAGATTCGCAGTGCATACCAAAGGAACGAAAGCTTTAGCTTAAACACTAAGTTAACATACCATTGAACAACAAATTAAGTATGTGCTGTTAATCCAATTCTTTTCCGTTTCGAGATGTTCTGCGGAGGACCTACGGACAAATCCTTGATGTGCAATAAAACGGTTAGATGTGATCGCTTTCAAAGAGAACTTTATTGCTGCCGTTATTCAATGGAGGGTAGCCAAGCTGCGTTGTTGCCGCTTTCATCTGCTGTTATTACAAACACAAGAATGAGCAACACTTACCAACAATTCCGAAGCAGTAACAAGTTCGAAAACTGCCATTACCCGTGTTGAAGTTTTTAATGTTCACTTAATTACAGATTACAGTTGAGAATTATTTTAATCAGAATCCACTTTCAACTGCAAAGCAATAAATATTTCACAATTATTTTGAAAGCAAACTATTATCCAAAATAAAAAAAATCGACTTCCAAAATTACGCGGTAAATCTCAGTGAAATTATCTAGAGCACGAAGCAACTAGATAAGATAAGTATAAAATTTTGGCAGTTAACGTATTAAAACAGACGCAGAAAAATTTCTCGTAATTTCCTTTCTGCAGCAGCAACTCTCAAATTCGGGTGATTTTGTGTAATTTCTGTGTTTTGATTTCGAGTTACATTGTTTTGTGTCACAACGGCATGACATGTGTGCGTGAAACGTGTGCTGATAACAATTTCTAATAACCTGCTCTTTGAAGGAATTCAAATATTTGTTCCATAGTTTAATTTAAGTGAACAACCTATCCGCTAAGTTCTTCAAGGATTCTGACCAAAGAACAGAGTTTTCCTTAAGTTCGGAATCGTTTCGAAAATATTCCTGTATTCGTTTAATGCAATGAAACTGAAGATTGAACATTACAATAAATTTTTTTGCCTTGCCGGCCTAGGTACGGTGCTAGTACGGTGGCTCCACGTGCCGAAGGTCGCCGGTTCGAGTCCGGCCGCGGGCAGGGGCGTTTAAGTTTTGTGTTTGTGATGAAAAAAAAAAAAAAAATGCCTGTTGAACAAAATTTAAGTAAACTGGTAGCTAATATTAAAAATGAAAGAATCCTCAGTTGGTGCTAATTTCATATAGTCTATGATTCGTGGTATCGATAAATCATTTCCTCCGCACTACAATAAAACTGTTGAATCATATTTGACCAAAATGAAATGGTTGAAAATTTACGCTTACTTACTGTACTAATCAACAATAAAAATAATAATATGCCCAAAGCTTCTGTAAAATAATTTCTTCGTTTTAACAGAACTGAATTTATGATCGAAATTACTCTTGGCGTTGTGCATTGATATATTCTTCACAGTAAACTTTCCGAGTTAAGATGTTATTTAAACACTATATTTGGACAACCCTCCGTTGTCATATGACTTATAGATTAGTGCAAAAGAAAACCGACAGTTGATCTCTGCTTGGATCAGATTGCTACCGCCATGTAAAACACTCAACTATTACGCTTAGTTTTATACTCTTCAGGACTGATCACATACACTTTATTCTTCACTACCTGTCCGAGCATACGGCGCAATCATCTGGTAGTCGCTTCACAGCGGAACTGTACGTAACTCTCATAAAGTATGGGCTGATAAATCTTATAGAGAAATCACATGAAAAAAAAAAAAAAAAAAACTATTGCTGAATTTGTGAACGTATACATTTCGTGTATTGAGCACTCGTGTTCATCTAATCTCCGTAATAATGTCAATTCCAGCAACCACTGCTCTATCATAAATCTTAAAAGTGTACATTTACTGCAGCTGACTAGTATCTGTTTGGTTGGCTTCCTTTTCTTTGCAGTTTCGAATGCGGTGTCAGGAACACATTCTGGGCTTGCATGCTGGTATCCCGTGTCGAGGGCACAGGTTCGATTCTTGCTGGGGCAGCGTTTATTTTACTTCAATGTTGCGCTCGTTCTGTCTCTTCAGTGCTATACATTGTAACAAAACTGTGTGATAATGGGAGAAATACACGTGTTGACGAAATACTAATACAAAACTGTCGCCATTTCTAAAATAAAGATAACTTCAATTTGGGATTCTCACTCTAAAAACAGTCATAACCATTTAAATTTATAGCCGTTAGTAAATTATTTTATTCGGTTACTACCGCAAGCTTAAGCCTACGCTATCCTAAATTATAGCATCTATTTTTCGGTATGAGGAATAATGCAATTTTGTATTACTGTTAAGTGCGTAAGTATTAAAATAATTAATTAATAAATAGGTTAAGGCAATCTAATTCAATGTTGTTTGAAAAAATAAGTAAACATATCATTCGTCGATTATTGGCATTTTATTTAGATAATTATTTGGAATATGTCTTTCCCACCATCAAAATAAAGGAGACAGTAACATATTTATTGCACGCGTAAGATATTACAAGAACAGATGAGTAGTAGCTAATGAGAGTTTCAGAATAATAAGAAAGAATTGCTGACTTCACCATTTGTCAATTAGATGTCCTTTGTCGATAACACAGCGTCCAGCGGATACCAGATAATATTTACTAGACAAGCCCTTGACTGGTTCAATCTGTTAGGAAGTGCTCTTTCAGTGGAAAGGGTGATGTAAAACATAGGACAAGAACGTTACAGTATAACAGTTAACAGGACGGTGTTCGAAATAAGTGTAAATATTAAAACATCGATTACCGTCGACACAAAGTATAAAAATTCACGTGCGCTGAATAGTAAAATTATTTTGAAACATAACCTATAGTAACTAATGTTGTAAGTGGAACTGGTTTTCTCGCTTTGAAGGGTCAATCTGCAACTTTTTTATGGCTCAGTTATTTGTCAGATAGTAAATACATTCTCAAAACTAGACATTGTAGGTGAAGGAGTGGCTAAAACAGTTTTTTTTGCTTAAGTTTTTACCACTCATTGAGTTCGTTAGAGGCATAATGAACGGGAAGGAATTCGCCGTGGCCTTCTGTGGGAGTTATGCCGGACTTCTTCACCTAAGGTGATTTCGACAAACTACGGCAAACTGAAATCTGGAGGGCCGGATGGGGATTAGAACCCGCGTCCTCCCGAATACGAGGCCAGAGAGTTACCACGCTCGATGTTAATACAGTCTTGTCTATGACTGCAGTGTTGGAAGACTAAGGAATTCCGGTGGACAGTACATTTACAACCTTCGAAAGTGTATTTGAAATATTCAAAATTTGTTCGAAGTATATTTGCACTAAGAAAAAACATTTCAAAGAGAAAAATTATTTTAAAATGATGTGAGCTTATTTTTAGAAACTTATACCTCGCCCGATTGCTTAGTGAATCGTCATTATCATCTTAAAGAATATACAAAGTTCTTGGGAAGAAAAATGAAGAGAGATGCTTGAGGATAATTTCATGGTATTCAGAATGAGCGTAATAAATAACTTCAACAACGTATAAAACAACTTGGATACGGATTGTATTGACAGAGAGAGTTTAGGAAGATCTGAAATCAATGATCTAGAAGCAGAGGTGCACCAAGATTTTTTTTTTTTAATATTTTGATTTTGACTTTACAATGCGTCCGCGGCAAAGTCATTAGGGGCGGAAGAGTGTTGTCGACAAGAAATTGGGAGGCATTTAACCATGTTCTTTTTAAGGAACTATCTTAGTATTTGCCTGGTGTGACAATGGAAGAACTGGACGGAGACACGAACCGACGTCCTCCCGAATACCAGGCCCCAGCGTTAGCGCTCACCCTCCAGGCTCGGTAGGTGAGAGTCCCACAAGTGATGTTCGTGCCCAACATTTGAACAGAAACTGCAAAGTAATTAACTGTTGGCTAGATATTCAATTAGCAAAAATTCTATATGTTATACGAAAAGGCATCTCCGATTGTCCTTGCAAACGCTAGTATACTCGTATAAAATCACGCAGTCTTCAATTACAGTAGTGGGGAGTAAAACGGAACTTGAAAAATTCCTCGATTGGGGACAACCCGTAGATTTCCTCAAAAAGTTTTTTACGATGCATCTGCTCTTCGCGTTTTACTGACAAAGACAAGATGTATTTGCTGTAGCAACACCTGCAGGGAATAAATTGTTCGTGGGAATGTCACTAAATATCACTACAGGCATGATAGATACCCTTAGAATTTAGATCTAATGAAATGTAAATTGTTTCTCAACCAATATAGTCAGCGATAAACTTTTCTTCCTTAGTCCACAACCCCAGAGTTGTTGGTTAGTCCAGAAGAAGACATACCAATGGTAAGTCAGTATATCAGAGTTATGATGGCCAATTCCTTTCCTCCGAGAACTGCAGTTTAACTTCACATGCAACAAGCAAGTTTGTCCGAGGTTTCTGTTAATACTGAGAATAAAACCGTGGACCTTTACTTTTAGAAACAGGCGCTATAACAATGAGTCGCCAAGTCGCTCTCCGTTCTGTTATTTCTTACTCGATAATATCTTTTTGTCTGACCAGCTGAAGAATTCCTATTATGAAGCTTGGAGGGTCTATGCTACACATGAAATACTCGTAAATAAGGTATATCGTATACTGGTAATATTAATCTCCTACGAAGACTAGTGTGGCACAGAACATAGGAAACACGCCTACAAAGTAAGTAACGGTTACGGTAACGAAGGAAAAACTGGAAGTGAAACCCAATTTAAACTGAAGGTAACTTAAAAGAGACCTACACCTTGCTGATATATATATACATATTAGTGTACGCCTACCACATTTACGCTTTCCAAGTACTGTTTCTGCATTTTTAGCTTCTGCCAGCTGAAATTTCTTTTATATTTACGCTTATTTTGCCAAAGCTTAAGCTTCTGGCATAACCATAATTTAACTGTAATAATATATTTTGTTCTTAATGGATTGTTTAAATTATAAAGGTATCAAGTAGTGTCCGAATGAGGTTTGCGATGAAATTAATTCTTTCTAAACGTAAGAAAGATATCCTTAAAGATACAATGAGCCGGGCGGAAGATGGAAAAGATTACACGCTTACACCCCAGTTATCAGTAACCGTTACTAATCTAGATATGGTGATTCCTTGGTAGAAATTTGTCAGAAATCCGGCCGTGTTAGTAAACGATATGGCGCTGTTATTACAAACAATTGCTATAAGTTTCGCATTTCACTACACCAGCAATATTACTGATAGTAATGGTATAGTTTCAAATAAAAAACATTTAAGTGAATATTTAACTGATTTTTCTTATTGCTTATTTCTGCTGTTACAAATAATTTAATTTCTGTTAAATTCTTTTCTATTGCAAGATGGATTTATTATACTGAAATTTCGAATCCGAGATTACCATATTTTCATTTCCATTTGAACTATAAGCAATGATTATGTATTAAACTAATGAACAGGGTAATTTCCGTTGTGTTACAGTTTAATGGAGCCGCTAGAAATATTTTTTTCGTGTATAGCTAGAATTGCTTAGGGTAAAGCAGATTAAGAAAATGATTTCATAAAGGTCTACTTTGTCTGTAGTGATTCTGCACATTCTGGGGGAGTTTTTAAACTCCAGGATGATTCAAGTCAGTCAACCCGAGATTTGGAAAAATTCACAATCTTTAACCAGTCAGTCTCGCTGTCTCATTAGCATTTCATGAGTAAAACTTTCTAAACCCATTAAATAAATTGTTACAGAAAAACAAAAATTTGTCTTACGTTTAGTAGCGTTTATGTACATTTTCTGGAAGGAGATCCGAAAGTAGAGATCAAGTCACGGCAGTGTTTTCACTGAACATAACGTCTACCGAATCAAAACCAATAAATGCTATGTGCTATGAAAAATACGGTAACTTTCTACTACAGAAACTTTGTACAAAATTCCTTAAGTGATATTAGATTAAAATTATTAACAGGCTACCGAGAACATTGCACTTTCAACGGTGGATTTCTTCACATTTTTAGAGCAATAAACATTCTCGTAGTACCACATATTACTCTGATAAAGTCCATATTAAGAAGTGGTTGCATTTTATTTGTTGCATGGTCCGCAACGCTGCAAATACTTCTTCCTGTAATTTTGCGACACTATATTAGGTAACCGATAAATTAAAACTAAACATCCTGCGTAACCTTTTGTGAAGCACGGAAATTTTGGTTTGCAATTTACTACTATCCTTTGGTTTTAAAGGTATTTCCTCTTTTCACTTGCCACAATGCAGAGTGAAAAGAATAGGGGATAATATGTTTTAAAACTCTACTTCAGTACCCATGTGAGAGAATTCTAACAATTATGGCAAATCAAAATTTTGATAGGCGGTTAAGATTCTGAATACAGAAAGCACCGTAAACGAAATAATTGTTGAACAACTTTGTTCTTGGATTTAAGTAAACGTGTCAAAGCGTAAAAGTTCCGTTTCACATGCAACAATTGAATTAACATTCTCACCACACCAACCACTCCATGAAGTTTTACTTAATTGAGGGTTTATCACATTTTGAATAACCTCACAATATTTATATGCACTTCAAAGTTATTCATAACAAAATTTTCATTCTCTCTAATTAAGGTAGGCCAATAGGTTTAGATTGCGACGTTATTTTATGTGAATATTAATTTGTCTTAGTTATTTTTTAAGCTAATTTAGAGTGGGAAATTTGAGTTAGTAACATAAGGATCACAAAAATTTTGCCCTCTTAGCCTATCAGATGACATAATTTGTACATATATATATATTTTGTCTGGTATTTTCGGTTGACGTAAACATGTACCTGCATACAATGCATAATAGTGCGTGGCGTAATGGGTAGATCTCGGGTTGCCTTTAAATGATACTATTATAAATCTGTAAGTAAGCTAACTCTGTCTGTCACTCTGTCCAGCATCTCGCAAAAACAACCAAACCAATTTGGAAGGGTGTTTCAAATTTTTAAAGCTTATGGGATATCTAAAAATCTGCGGGATGTGTTACGTAACCGGGAAACGGAACAAACGCTACAGATCACACTGCATCTCAGATGAACAACCTTTACGAGATACACACCAACGATCACACTACAACACAAATAAACACACTACTCTTTGGATTTTGTTATTATTATTATAACTATTTGACTGCGTAATTTCGGTTGTTTATTTCTTCAATATTCTATGTCAGAATACATGATAAACGTTATAAAATCACTTTATCAAAGATTAACACTACAATAAGTGTAGGCTTTGCTGAATTTTATTTACGATAAATATTGCAAAGATACTACATTACAAACATTTCCGCTTTGTTAATAGAAGGTAAACGAAAGGAAGCCAATGCTACGCATACCAAGGGCCACGCGGGGGAAACATCGGGAAAACGCTAGTATTGTACGAGATTAATAAGTGAATCATATAAAAGCTGTACATAATCAGTAACCTAGAACACATTTTGGAATTTTTTAAAATAAAAAATACTTCTGGCTTTCAAGGTGTCATTTTTAAAAGAAGTTATCGCTACATAATATTCAACGATTTCATTACTGTAGAAAATTTAAGAATTTCAGGCTCTATACAAAAACGAGTGATCTCTTTTATTAGTTTAAATCACAGGCATTATAAAAATTATAAGGAGTTGGAATAAGGAATATATCGGATTTTGTTTTCATTGTTACAAGGTAGAGTTGGCTTTCAAATAGCGCATTACGGCCTTAAGTAGGATTGAATTTGTCATATCATCATGGGTGAACTTCGCTAACTAGTAAAATAACGTCAACCATGTAGAATTAATTAAGTAGATTTGAAAGATGAGACGTTCGCATCTTTCTGTACACCACAGGCTTCAGAAGTATCACACGTATATAACGTTATGGCTACTCTACAAACAGAGAATAGACCAATTTCGTAGATGTCACGCCTTCTTCATAGTTAGCGAAGAGTGTAGAATTGTCGAATACAATTTTCACAGGTGCATTTGACGACTATTGTCTGCTTACAATTTTTATATAGCACGTTATCCTTCCGCATTTTTCTTATGGCTTTACGCCTCGTCGACGTTAAGTTCAAAAGAGTTGGGAAAGAAATGGGGACAAGGAACGGGAAGGATTTCGCCTTGAGTGATTTAGGGGAACCACGGAAAACCAAAATGTAGATGGCCGGACGGGGATTCGGATCCGCGTAAGTTCATTGATCTTAGTAACGAAGTTCTCTAACAATAAGAAGAAACTACACAACTAATCTACAAAACAAGTGATGTCAAGTATTTCTCTTTTATGTTGCTAAATGATGTAGATGATTCAAAAAAAAGTAATACTACAATGATCCACGTATTTTCCGGAGCAGAATACGACACTCAAGCAACCGAAAAAAGGGTAGGGTTAACAGTTGAAATATTTTATTTGTTACTAACAGCCTGACCTTTGGTCAAATTAACCGGCTACATTGACAAACGAGCAGAAAAAAATGAACGCCAGAGTAAATATTACACTGAGATTCTCTTCATTAATTTTAAATTCTATTAGACGCAAAATATTTTAATACATCTAACTCTTGGTAATTACAAACTCCATTATAAATAACTTCGATTGTTGTTGTTTACATTGTTTCCGACTGCTCAATTAATCTCAAAGTCAGCCCAGAGGCGCTCAGGCAATTCCATGGCACGATTTAATCAAAACATAATAAAAACAGATAACTAATGTAAATAATAAATACGCCGTTCCAAGTTTTGCAGGAAACAATTACTGCAGCATTTATTTTAATTTGGCCTGTAATATGTTGTCGGCTACGAAAGCAATATTGATTTACGAGTCTACGCCCGCCCAATATTAAACCTTTGGCCACCACAAATCAAATTTCGTACTTTTCACTGCATGTACAAAAATTAAGACAGAAGTAGACGAAACCCTGAAGAACATACAAATACGCTATTTGATTTAAAAATGCCAGATAAGCATTGTCAACACATCTGACGATTTTATTTGAAATATACGATTAGAAACAATTAATAAATGTGACTTACAAGTTGGAAAATTAAGGAAAAGATAAGAAGGAGGATGAAATAGGCTCATAATATTACGTAACATTCTTATGTTTCAAATTGTTGATATAAACCGTAAATTTCATGATATTTGTGGAAAGATATCTTAAGAACTCGGAAAGACTTTACCTTAAAGAGTAAATTTTTAAAATGATGTTTGGATATATTTTAATTATTACGATACGTGAATAAAGGATGATACCGACAAACTACAATGTGCCAGTAATACGTCGAGCCAGCGCCGTGAGGTGAATTTGTTTAAGTTTTGATCCCACACCCATTAGAATTTAAATGGAGTAAGAAACGCAAGAAAACGACAGTGACCGGGTGCAAGTTGTTGGAACGGTTTACATCACGCGATACAAAATACGCCGCCGTTCCACACTGATCACGTCGATACAATAGATAATGCTATTTAAAGAAGAAGGGAAAACACAGATGCCCTTATATCAGAGATATTCTGTTACAAGATGCTCGGAGTTCATAATAAAGCGGTGGTGCCGAGAGTGGGAATGCATTCAAGCAGCGGGTGAATTTGCCGCGCCCAGCAGCATGGTCAATAGCGCAAGACTAGCTGGTTCGAATCCAGCCTAGGATTGTTCAGTAAATTGTTGTGTTCGTCTTTTATCGCCTATAAAGTTGAGTGTATTCATCAATGTTTATTTGGTAAACGGCAGAAAAAAAAATTATTTTCTTTTTTAACACTGAGATTTTCCCGAATGCTAGGCCCAAGCGTTACCGCTTACCCGCTAGGCTCGGTGAAAAAATTGTTTATGTAATTCGCAGAGAGTAGGTAGTGCGGAAAAAGTAAAGACAATGAGAAAAATTTCTACTTAATGATTTGAACGGATGTTGGTGTTAAGGGTGTTATGTTTGTCGCATTTAGCGGCTGATTATATATTGCTATTCGTGTTTTGACTGTAAGACATAGTACTAAGATCATTTACTAAATCTTGCGAAAGGAACAACATTTTGCTGATATATGATAATATCGGGAAAAAAGCCATATGACATTTTGGCGAGGAAATCTTCTGTCACTTCTTTGCTCGCCAAAACGTTGTGTGAAGACTCTGCGCCAATTGCTAGCTTACAATTTTCCATCACTTTTGCTAACGATGTAAGGATAATCAGACTACCAGAACTAATAAGAACAGAAGGTAAATTCATTTCGAACCGGTAACGCGCGTATAATAATATTTTGATAACGTTTCATATTTAAAAGATTAAGCTTATAAGTTCACTGTACAAAAAGCCTGTATCTGCAATAAGTCCTAATCTACTGCCACAAATTCCTTTATCGTATTTTTCTAATAATTTTAGTCCCGACAGAAAATTATAAATAAGAGAATACACATGACGCGAAAAATCACGTGGCTTTGAATTTCCTATTAACAGAATTAATGCTGACCAAGAAATTTTTAATACACAGAATTAGGAGCGTGTGATTGAAGACCGACGAGTGTATGACGTTCAGTTCAGGGATAGATTCATTCTGGATAAGTATTAAAGCAAATTTTACCGGCTGAAGCAGAGAACCACTTTTAGGAGGGAACAGGAATACGTGAGAATATCATATAATATAGAGAAAGAAATATGATGCTTATGTTATTTTGTGAATAAAATAAAGATTCAGTTACGAATTATATGTTAAATTTTAGTGCCACAATGTCGTTAAAAGATAGTTTTTATATTATTCTCTATTACTCTTCTAAAAAAACTATTTATTAAACTTGTAATTACGTTTTTTGAATCAATGTTTCAGAGTTTGCATATATTAACAATAAACATTCATTTCGCACATACTTTAAGGTAGTAAAAAAACAGAATCTGAATGGTGATTCATTCATCATACGATTTTTGACACATTTTACAAACACGTGGGTCTTTTGTCTTAGAAGATAAAACTGACGTCGCAAGAGAGCTGATGTACTTAATGTTTTTTTTTTTTAAATAATTATGAATCCTTATTATATGCGTAAAACACGACTTATCTCGGAAACTCTGCAAGCATTATGAGTTTCTCATGTAATGACAAATTAAACTATGAACAGTAAAGTAGGATCTCAAAAATCCATAAAATCAGTACAACGTAGAGTGTGAAGAAACAAGCAAACCACGAAATTTAATTGAAACCAAGTGACTACAAATTAAGATATTACTGTAGAGAAATATTATTCATCACCACAACTGAACAAATAAAATCAAAGTAAATCTTTAGTTGATTTGATTACAACAGAAACTTCTATCTTTAAACAGACGAATTAATGCAAAACTGGTACATTTTTGTCAATCGTCTGCAGAAATGTTGTCTGGAAAAAGAACGTAAGTAATGGATCTTGAAGTGTTTTTTCTCAGCTCCTCAATACCAAGTTGCTTGCATACGCAGTTAAAGTACCCATTCAAAAAACGATAAATTGTTGGACTGACATTAGGCAGGTGTTAGGTTCAAACATCCACTCGGTTTTCGTAGTCGATTCAAGTTAAGCCGAGTTCGTAACAATCCAGCGAACTACATATATACAAAAAATAAGAAAACAGAAATTACAAATATATGTCGTACAAACACTATTACAATATAATAGTCGGGATGGTCTCTGGATAATCCAGAATACCAGAATAGTGTGAAATCTCTAAATATGAATACTGTTTTTCCCCCGAGCGTTTCTACAATGCCATACATAAAAGGAAATGTCAACTTCTAGTGTAAACCCGACAACAATTCTATAATCCCAAAATTTAGAAAATGTTCAGAATAATATTGTAAATAAGAGATTATTACTGAACAAACAACATACGAATTTTTTTATCTTACGCCCACAAAAGCGAGAACAGAACTTACAGTTACAGAAAAGGCTGAAAAGTTAATTAGCACGGTGAATGTATAGTGTTTTTGAAGAATATCTACTTCATTAATTAATATAAAAAATATAAGCAACAATGCTAGGCAAATGAGATCAATTAAAGGATTTCTAGACAATAACCTAACAAAAAGCTGAGATGCAATTATTATAAGTGATTATATTAGACCAGTAATGCGTAAATGTTGCAGGACATTATATGCATTCAGCTCATTTGCCTAAAAAATTTTAAAATCTTAATACATCAATCCCGAACGATATTCGGCGAGGCATGTGAGGTGCATTGATACTATGCTTATATTACTTTAAACAGAAATAACTATTGAATACCATTTTCTGCACTGCAATAGCATAATTGTTCCGCCTGAAGCGCACACACACAAAAAAAGTCTTAACTTACGTGAAATGGCACTGCACTAACCATAGGTGGAACTGATATCTATATGATATATCGAAATCAGTTTCAGCGAATCAAAGAACAAAAATACAACTTGGAAGAAGAGCGTGATATAAAATAATGAATTTTATCTTGAATTACTGCACCACACTGTAGAGACAGTAATGCTTTTCAAGGACTATTAGTCATATTTATCTTACTTTAAAGTATATCAACAATGTTATTAACACACGGATAGCTAATGGACTACACAGCTGAAATATTTTTTCAATATTCGTTTCTTTCACGCTTAGAAATCTTTTATGTACAAAATTTTAAGATATACGGTTAAAAAAAAAAATCCTGCTGCAAACGATTTTTATTTTATCTTGAAAGTGATTACGAGCTGTTGATAAATGATTTACAAAATCTATGGTCTCAGAACAGGATTCAGAACTATTAACAATTGTCATTCGAGCTTAGCGACAGGAAATAACAATGATAATGTCGGAAAATGTATATATATCAATACCAGGTATTGACCTTAATATTTCCTATTCTCAAAAGAGTCGAACTTCCATAATTATTTACAGCGAGTGTATTGCACACGGGAAAATGTTTTAGTCTTCCATTCAAACTTGATATGCCGGTAATTAAATGCAGATATATGCGTTAGTATAAATGTTATTTTTTTAACTATCATATTGGTTGAAAAAATTCTAGCCCGTATTGGACGCTAGTATTTTTCATCTTCAGCTATAATAATTAATATCGATGGTATTCTGAAACATTAAAAGAAAATCTCCACTTTACGTGCTTAAATGAAGATTCGTCTATAAAATATCACCTTGGAAGACGGCAGAAAATATTTCCGTGATATCGCCCTCAATTCTTTTATAGATAACAAAAGTGGAGATATCGGTAGGATTTGATATTATGGATGTAATAACTACGAATTCAGTGGTAATTAATCTCATAATACCAAATGCTTAGAATTTAAAATAATTAAATAAAATGAGAATAATGACTTGCAGTTTATAGTTATTCATAAACTTAAACAAAGTGGTCTGGTAGCTCAGTGGTTAAGGCGCTTGATTTCAAGAATTTCGTTGCTCCGTTTCCGGATTCGAGTCCCGGCAGCGGCAGGAATTTTTAAGAATTGTGTTTGATCATATGAGCTATACCAGGTCGCTCTGTGGTTCTGATTCCATGTTAAACTATAGGTCCCAGAGGAAAGGAACTGGCCGTCCTACCTCTGACACAATGGCTTAGTATGCCTCCTTCAGGAGGATCCAACCAGCCGTCGGGTTGTGGACTAAGTTAGTTTTTTTTTTTTAACTTAAACATTAGCTAATGATATATGAGACAATGTTTCGCCGAGTGTCTTGAACCAAAACAAGGTTATGCGGTAAATCAGAAACGTTTTCAAATAAATATCCAAATGCGAACCTTTCAAATAACTATCAATATTACCTCATTTCCTGGATCGTAAATGTTTATGGGAAACATTTTAATGCTTTCTGAATGAGGAATGAAATGAGTTTGCAGTTTATTTGATCGGTAGGAAATATTGCGCAATTACCCAGCCAAATGTAAAGTGAACCTGGAAGTGTTTCTTATTCTATTCTGTTCTGGAGTCCTGGAATTAAGAAAGCTTGGCTTAATTGAAACAAAAGGGGAAGACGGAAAGTAGCCACGGTGTTAGGTTTGAGTCGAGTTGACATCTTGACACCAATCATTCCTTTCGACTGCAGCTTGTGCCCGCGTCACCTTTTGTGTCTTTAATGGTGTAGCATTCCTTCCTCGCGCAGACAATCTCCTTTGCGTCACTCGGAGATTTTATAAATCACTTTGAGAGTTGGAACAATTGCACGCTAACTTTCATTAGCTGATTTATACAAGGAAACATTTTAGTATAACATTTGTTTTAGAGTAATTGATAGTTATGAGAACTCGAAGGGTCTTAAAAATTAGATTCATTTGTTTCCTACGATGCGTTTTAAACAAAAGTTGGAAGTAACAGATATTTGTTCCTAATATGAAAGGTTTACTCTATGAGTTAATCTTAAGTTTTTCTTAACCAATATTTTTTTTAAAAAAAACAGCAGTATTAGTAAAAACATTTGTTTCCAAACTGAAAAATATTACGGCTCGCTTAAGTAATTTTCTGATTATACTTTAAGAAATTTTTTTTTGGGTTAGCTCGTAACTATACTTATTGAAGTAACTGAAATCATTCCATTTAACAACACATTAATACAGATTCTAAAAAGTAGTTTTAATACATTTATATAAATTAATAGACGGTAAATAATGGCATCGAAAGGAGCATTACAAGCCACTTGAGTATGACCAAGAAACATCTGCAGCAAGACTTTGAATCTGAACGCTACATAAAGTTAAGTCTTCTCATCGGGGCGGTAAGTACGTTGAAGGTCTACTTGAAAACGTAAGTAGCCATTTAGGCTCCAATGCGGGAACTCGACAAAAGCCAACTTAGCTCCCATTCTTCCAACCTGAAGTAAATAAAGTTATAATACATTCGGCTTTTTTCCAGCTCTTCAGGATGTTGATAGTTCCTGTTACCCAGGATGCACCAAGACGTTTGCATAAATCCAACTCTTTTGAATGAAATTTATTTCGCGATTCGCGCTCTTGGTTTGTAAGCATTTGTCGTTCCTTTGTTTTCTTCTTTGCCGGGGAGAATGACAACATCCTGGATAGGTCGTTGTTTTCTGAATGCGGCGACGTTCTCAAGGAAGAATCGTACTTTTATATTCCCCAAGACACTTTGCATGCGACTCGCTCACGTTTGTGGAATACAATTACAAAGTTACATCTCAAGGCACTGCGTTTAACGATAAAACGGGACAAAAAACGGCGATTTCAGCAGTTTTTTCATTCTTCCCTTCACATGTGTGTTGTTTTCCCAATATTTAATCTTTAAAGGAAAAAAATAAATAAGAATATCGACGAACTCGATGTTGCAATTCTACTTGGAAGTCTCACCATCGTTTGCCAACTTCGAATGTAAAGTATTCCTTTACCATATCAATAGTGCAGAAAATTTGCGACATGGGTAGTGCTCTCTTACTAATAAGAAATAGTATCTGAAACGATAAATAACATCATGACTCGTCTCCATGCTCAGAATTCTGTATCATAAGATACAATCAAAAGGGTGTAAGAAAAATAACAGAAATACTTGCCAAGTATTTTTAACTATACTTTACAACTTCTCCACAAATTTTCGAAAATTTAATCCAAATTTTCTGAATTCTTAAACACCATCACAGTTACTTTATATTGGGTGTTTGCGTGTACAGACAATATATGTTTGTTTCTGTCATTTCATTTTAATGAAAGAGTAACACAAATATCTTGACACCGACACTGTGCTGCAATCCCTACTTTTAAAATTACCAAGCTCCGCTCCGTACCAGTTAGTGGGAGATGATTGGCTGTTACTCGAAAAATATTAGAATTTTAATCGAAGTTAAATGGTTACAAATGTAAGAACTTAAGAAACAGATTTTTTTTACTATACATTTATATGCAAAAAGGGTAAGCAGTACGAGATGTAGTGTTGCGATCAGAAACAAATAATTTTGAAAATCTTTAAAACGATAGAAAACAAAAATTGCACTTGTTCTCGTATTGTTATTCATGTACAACCACCTATTTTCAAAGAACTGAATGAAACTTTTCCACTGCTGTGGATGTCACTACTAATATTTTATACTCGTATTGGTTTAACTATAGAACTGTGGCGTGAGCAGCTATATACCTAATTTCTCTGTGCTATGAGTTAAATATGAAAACACTATATTTGAAGCGGTGAACATTTTAGACGTTTTTCGGATCACTTCTGTCTACGCGAAAGTACGGTGGTATTCAGTTTTCAATGTATCAGTTTTATTTCTTACGCAAAATGCACTACAGTAAAGTCGTTCCGCACGTATTTTCCATATATCTCAGAAATATTTTCACATATCAGTATATAATAAAATATAATCAGTATATTATCTCAGATAATTGTGTTCTTTGAGAAGTCCATTGCACATTTCGTTCCCGTTTTTCATTTTTGGCTCCGATCTTCTCAATTCGGTAAGTCCCATCGACCTAAAATCACTACCAACATTAGTTAAGCGGCTTGAAGAGAATATTGAGGCTTGTTGCACTAAGAAGGGCATTTTGTGTTTTAAATGAAACCGCAGATAATATAAGGATGTAACAGAGAGACACAAGACATGAGATTATGTTTCTGCAACTGTTTTTGCGTTCGAGTACGCTTCTACTACAGTAATTCCACATTTTTTTTAATGATGACTTAGCCGTAACGACAATTCTTGGCAACAGGAATAACGCCTAAGAATTTAATCGCGACTTATCAATGAAGTCACCAAAAAGTTTATACCTTATTTACGCTAGCACTATTGAAGGAAAGATCAAATAAAATTTGTTGATTACGCCTCGGGATGAGAAATTAAAAAAGGGAAAGTAATTAATATTTACACCTCGATCAACAAGGCAAGGTGAACATCAGGATGCTTGAATTCCATCTTCAATATGACGGACATGCAAATCAGAACAAATTTTATAGGAGACTAGTATTCCTGTTCTGTAAAAGACAGCACGAAAAAAGAATATTAACTTCAATAGCCGTAAATTTATTAATAAAGGATCTTCTGTAAGTGATTTATTTCAATGCAAGGTACATAGCGCGCGGTTCAGATGCAAATCGAGCAAACTTTGTTTTAATTGAAGGCATCCCGAGTCTTCGCAGGCGATAGATATTCTACAAATGTGTCAACTTCACCCCGCTTCCAACAAAGTCAAGGATGTTCTTTCCTTTAATCTGTAACAGATGAATTAGACTTCATTTTCTGATATCCGTGAATTATTTCAGCGAAGGATTCACTGCGATATTCATATACAACACTGCACCACAAAAGAAACAAAAGCCAAAATTTTTCACACAAATAACATTAGCAAATTTTATACTCTTTGTATCTGCATGCGTTTGTTATGATGGTGGAAAACCAATGAAGGTATCATTTACTCTATGCCTCATAAATTTGCCGTCAGATGAAGGGAAATTATTTGTTTTGCACTAAAGAAAATTACATGTATTATTGAAAAATGCAGTCAGTACATTTAGAGTTTAGAATAAGAATAAAATTCAGTCTGCTGCGGTAAGAATTCCGTTCTGCTTCTTTTAATGATAAAAAAAGTGCTGATGTCTGTTCTCCAGTAATCATGCAAATTGTTGTTGAGTGAATTATTCTCAAACAATGAAATATTTACTCCTATTCAGTGTATGTCGAAAATATTTAAAACTATATTTTCTTTGCCGTGCTCCTCGCAAAATACACACGAAATATTTATTAAAAACAAAAAAAAACTACTGTGAAATTATGTTTTAAAATATAGTCACCTGTTAAAATTTAAAATCTGTTCGGCGCGGTTTCCACTAGTTTTCACGCAAAAGTTATCACCGTGTCAAACTTCACGGCTAGTCGTTGTTTCACATACTTAAAACATATTTAAATGTGGAAAACGTTTTGAGATAAGTTTATGTTATGCCTTTAGCAACACATCTGAAGACAGTCATTCAGTAACATTTCCGTTATGAATCGATTTTAATAATCTAGTAGTAACGTGTATCCCTGTATCGAATGCCGTTAATGCGAAATATCGTACTAGCAACACTAATCTTGTCGACATTACTGAATTGGCTAAGCAAACGTTTAAATGCTGATTTATCTGAAATGTTGTATGCGTGGCATCAAACCCGCAAGCTTGCCTGCTCCAATAAACCCCTCCGCGGTATATCCTTTGTTGTAAGTGGGCCTCACAATACATAATCCGCTATTTGCTCTTCAGCTAACAGCAACAACTTGGATGCTGCATTAAAAGCCTTCCCGGTGGCTTATTGAAATGGGCAGAGTTGAGAGGATACCGCACGCATGTGCACGGACTAATCAACTGTTCCATTGCTACTGTTTTATATTCTGAAGAAGAATCGACGATTGCTTTATCTTTGGTTTAGATAACTCGTCGAAAAGAGAGACAAAACAGATTTTAGTCCAGACGAAGGTTGAAGCTACGTTGATGTTTTATATGTCATAGAAACTACTTTAGAATTTTGGAATCTAAATGTTTTCTTGGCATTTTCTTTATTCGATTGATTCTAGTCTCACTTTTGTATCGTATGAACGTACATAAAAAAGGATTCTTTTAGCGCAAAATTTCCATATCAAGATTTTAAGCGATATATATTTTTTGGGGGGATGGGGCGGCCGCGTAGCTTAGGCCATAGAGCGTCTGACCACGTTCCGAACGACTGGGGTTCGATCCCCGACGATTCCGAGAATCTTTCCTCGAAGCTGAATGTCAGGAACGGCTCCCAGATCCACTCAGCCTGCAATCCAATGAGTACCGTTGAGGAAATTCCGCGGGAAGGTAAAGAAAAAGGGCCGGACCACGGCACGTCCCCTGTAGTGTCTACGGTAAGAAAATAGGAATCCAGAGCTCTACATCTGCTAATACTACGGGAATACGGCTTGAAAGCTGTGAAAACCCACTGCCTTTACCTTTATGTATTTTTTTGGAACCGCGGGAACTATTTCAGCTATTTACGAAAAGTGGCCTGGCGCACAGCTAAAGAGTAAATCCACACGCCAATTCCCAGTTTGAAGATACAGTAAAATTTTCATTTTTCTACCACAACTTTAAGATTATTAATTTATGCCGTAGTTTCGTACAACTTTTCTTTGACAAATTATCTGAACCTTAACTGATAATACTAAGATTTATGCAAGCGTAAACGTTATAAACTGGAATAAAAGTTTGACAGTGTTGTGAGTGATGACGCCTAATAGTGAGCAACAACCAAAATATAATATCGTATTTGCTAATTTGTACTTAGTATTCTGGCTTTATTAGTTTGATATATTTATAGGACAATTGAATTACTTGGTTTAATGGTAGCATTTTAATGGTTTTACTAAAAATTATGCTCGTATTTCAAAATCCATATTCCATATTTATGTAACGTATTAATTTTTCTAACTAATGCAACACAGTAAGTTTAACATAAATAATTATAATGAACACGACGTTGATTTCTTATCACCTTTTTCATCCGAACCACGTGATATACAGAAAAAATTAATCATCCGAATTTTGCTGGTTATGATACATACTATTATTATTTTGTTTACATATTCATGAAAGATACTACCTTTTCCGCAGCCAAAATGAACAGAGAACCCGTGTTTTGCCTTTACTAAGTATCCTTACTACAAAGATACTAAGTTTATTATTACCATGCAGTTATCATAAAGATCTCATTCAATTATTTAAGGGCTTACATCATGGAGTTACTCTGCATGCACAGCATACCAATTTTTTATGCCAGTGAACTTGTTTTTCACATATAAATCAGCGATTTCTAAATTATTATGAGTACGGGGACTTACTTTAATGGGTTTTCTTGGGGAAAATGATAAAACATAAAAAATTGATTCATTTCCGTATTGAAAATTCGTGATGCAAATAAATTACAGGAGTTTTATATTTTGCTAATTCAGCTTAAGACGTTGGTTGTATGAAGTGCAAGAGGAAAATGACGGAATATTCTCCCGTCAGAAGTGCAGGAACTGAAAAAACCGTATATGTTGTTTAAACAATGATTATACTCTCCCTCATATCGGATATGTATTTCTTGCTGATGGCATCACAATCAGTACTACCGAAACATTTTTTATCACATACAAAAATCGGAATTTCACTTTTTATGAAGTATTGTATAAATTTGACGCGTTTTCAGGAACGATGGATAGATTTGTTTCGAAAAATTAGAAGTAGTGAAAAATGTCAACTTTTCTTCTGTTACACAAGAAAACGAAAGTAATATATTCGATAATGTAAGGCTGATAACAAATCTTATAAGCTTTGGGCAACATCAGAGAAGGTCGTGGACATGTGAAATTACGTGAGATCATGGGTAAGAGGAATGCAGGCTCATCGGCAATTATCACCGTGAGGGGGGGCTACAATTGCTCAATGTGACCCTCTTTCATTTTGTACAATCGTTTATATCCGGGAGATGCTGTGACAGACCACTGGTAGTACTTAACGAATCACTGACCAAATTGGCCACCAAGCAACTGTTATCACCTTTGGCTTTAGCCAACAAACACTTCTTACCTTGTACTTTACGAGCTGGAAACGCAGTCGCCTCACAGAATATCTAGACGAAGCTCCCAATTTATTTTGTGTCTCTTTCCAATATATTTTTCTTCTTCTAAAATTTAAGCGTTATTTCAAACGAAGGTTTCATCTGTTACTGTACGGGGAAGAAAAGTGTTTGTAATAATGGATGTTAAAAATATTTAATACTCTTTCTGCATTAAGATATAAAAATTCTGTTAACATTATGTGTTAAGTCGTTCATTCAATTCCAGTTAATTACACTCCTTAAAAAAATGATGTGTCTTTGCTCTCGAAATTCTCCCCAGTAACTTTTCAAAACGTACAACGGAGCATAGTAGAAATATGTATTAATTAAACAAAACGTGCAGAAATATTGTAATATGAATATAAAAATTACATTCTGTAGCTAACTATCTTGGATGTACGTAATACATTATGATGTTGTCGTGTAAATTTGAAAACAATTTGTCTTTCTTTTTCAATATTACTGAGCATATGATAAAAGTATTTCCACAGTTTAATTAATAAAGCGTTAGCACGTAATTTTACTGTGGTTGTTCATATACTCTCAGGATGTCCAACCAATAGCAGTTATCGTTATTATTCGTTGGCCAATATGAATTTTCGCTTCCCCCCTGCGCTCGAAGTTACAGGTTCCAAAATTTCGTGGGTTTCTTAAGCGCCTTATCCGCTCATGAATTGTAATGCAAGAAAGTGCTCCAGCAGAATGAGTTGAGTCTCGAAACGAATTTGAAGCTATTCCTTCAATTTTTTACGCCGCATGAAATAAATTTTTTTCTTGATTTTTCATGACGATAAATATCTTCATCAATATTCAACGAAAATATACACACGATGCACTTTTAGATTCATGACGACGCTCTGGTGCATAGATAGGAGGGAGCGGTGATCTGTCAATATCACTAGCTGGGTTAAAAAGCTCATTTCTTCTAAGGAGTGCGGCAGGGATCTGCGCCTTTCGGGAAAAAACGTAAGAAATATTAGAGGATCGTGATGTCCCACACCCCCGCTAGGAGCACAATATTGCGGTCATCACTCCGAAGGTATGCAAATACGTTACTCGTCATTTCTGTGTAAATATCGACAAACTGAATATTGTGAAATTCTTTTTCGTCGATTTTCGATTAAAGTTTTTTAACCATTGGCATAATATGTGGATCTGATTAGCTAGCAAAAAATGAGAATATTCTCAAATACGATTCAATAATTTGTGGAGCTTAGCTAGTATACTTTTAAAACTTCACAAGAAAATTACTATATCATAAAACAGCTAATTGGCAAACAAAAATTAAAATATCGTACATTTTTCCTTCCTTCAGAATATTGGATTTCTTTCATACAGTACTGAATCGTAAGAATTTAATTGATATTATGCAGCTAATATTATTTTTTAACTTCACAAAAATGTATTATATGAGAAAATAGCTAATTAGAAAACAAAAATAAAACGTCGTAAATTTTTTTCTTTCGGAATATTGTATTTCTTTCACACGATACTGAATCATACCAAGTAAAAACCACGTGTGTCGAAGTAGGGATGAAGTTGCTAGATATATTATCACAGTAGATGTCGTCATTTGGCTGTTCAAATCTAAAGTTTCTACTCTTTAAAGGAAACTGATTATGCAGAATACTGAACACAATCATTGTCTATTAATTTCATTCGTAATATTCTGGATGATATCTGTAAATGAAGAAAAGGTGGCTAGAAATTTGCCTTTAGATGAGTCGCTGCGGCATTTGCAATAAACGGATGAAAATCGCTGGCCCTGTAAAGAGTGGTAGCATTAGGATGCTGCGCATTCCGCTGGAAAATCATTTCATTTGGGGAGCTGAGACGGAGACAACAATCTCAGCCCCTTATTGTTAGACTCACTCATTGGCAGCGCGCGATAACATACGTTTTGAAGGCGTGCTCATCCAAGACGTTAGAGAGGATCAATTAAAATAAAATTTTCTCGCTCGTTGTTTAGGAAGATCCGCAGTTTCATTCGAAATAAGGACTGCACGCATAGCAGGGATCGTCTTTCAAGGTTAACTCTGAAAATATTCCCTGGAATTTCAAACTCGGTGAAGTAGTTATATGGAAAGAAAGGAGCAAAGGGAGTGTAAAGGGAAAATTCATTTGAAAATCACAGCTCATTGATAATGTATCGCTAATTTTCCCACTTGTTTAGCAATGGCAGAAAGAATCGCATTGGTTATTCTTATTTTATATTCATAAAAGCTTAGTGGCAGGAACGTTTTTTTAGAGACAGCATTACAATTTTGAATAAATAATTCTGTGGAGGATGAAATAAAAAATCACAACATTTTTCCACTTCTTTATTTTTTTTGGAAATAATAAGGCTTCTAAACCTTCTTTCTTAACCATAAACTTAACATATTGCTGGTTTAAAACAAAATTGAATTTTCAGGATTATGTGACAGGATTGCGTTTAATAAAATTGTCTCGTATCCAGAACGCTGTTCAGTGTGCGGTATCAGTTTAGTGGAAGCATACATATGCAAGATGCTTTATTAATAGGGATATTTCGTGTTTGCTCGAGAACAGCCGTGCTGTCAGGAAATACTGATACATCTTCCTTGATTTATGCACGGCACCGTTCAGATAATTCTCGCTGTCTGTATTCCTCTTCACAGTTGTAAGTAATTTTTGGATCGTGATGGAATTATTAGAGGAAAAAAAAGAGAGTGTGATGTCTTTACAATTCACATCCGCGTATGTAAGAGGAAAAGCTTATAGGAAGACAAGTACTAATTTCATACAACTATTTTACGTTTAATTACGAAAATACCATTCATTTCGTTCGTTACTGTCAGTGTAAGTTTTTCAGTAATTTCAAATGAAATTACAATTATTAAGGAAAAGTTTATATAGCAACCGATGTTTATAAAACCTTACAGTTACTTTGGCTCTAACTTTTACTATAAACAATAATCAGCAGGCCGCTTCAAAGGTACGGTAAGCACAGGGTAGAGGTATTTTTATTTATACTCAGTGTTTTCGATTTTCTTAGCTGGGGAGAGAATGTGTTAACGGCGTGACAATGCCGACTGAACCTATAGCAGGAACTCCCATTTAGGTAAATGAAACACTTTAAAATCAGGGCTTTGTTTTTTTGCAGAGCAGTTATAACGGTGAATAAATCTGGTGACCAGAGTTTTAAGCCAAAAACTTTTAATGTCTAAATATATAAACGATTTTATTTACCAGAACGTATGTTGTGTTGATCAGCGGTAACAGTGAAATATTGCGTTAGCGGTTTCGACGATTGTTGGCAAAATAGTTGCAGTTTTTGAAAAATAATTTTAGTTTATATCAGGTACCAGAGTGCGCAATGGCTATACAATAGAACACTGTTTCGAAAGAAATACGAACAAATATGAGTATAATTTTCTTTAAAAAAAAGGAGTTTCTTATGCTAGAAGAATAATATTTGCAAAGGTTCCATAACGTTCAACAAAAAATTTATATTGTAGCGCTACAGAAATTTCATTTTAATGAATATGCTTGCCACACACAGGTATTATGGTATGTAGATTAGTATGGCTCAATTAAACAAGTTTCTGTAAGAAATGTCTGTGTCATAGAACAGAAAAAATAGTATGAGTTACATATTACCTTCATATTATATTTGTGTGTGATGATAAAGGATTAAAAAAGTTACGATAGTCGATTTGTGTCGATCTGTGCCGATCTGCAGCATTCAAAAATATGTTGAGATGTTACGGCATAGAATATTCATTGGTAACTCGCTGCAGCCTAAATACAGAGTATGTTCTGCCTAATTTCAATGCAGGAATATACAAAAATGATCTTCTAAGTTAAGAGAAATTACCAAAAACGTGTTAATAAGAGCAACATCACAATACTCCTATCATTTCGTAAAGAAAGAGAGTATTTGTTGCAATTATTGACTAAAAACTCCATAACACACTAATGATGTGGTCAGAAGTTCATAAAATATTCTTACTGGTGCTACCGGTACCAGAAATATCGTAAGCTTTTCGGCACATGTTGCAAAACATACTTCTTTTGTATTTAAAATTCCACAATAACTTAACAGTAAATTGAAGGTTAATATTCTTTATACATACAGCATTTACTTATAAATTACAACGCAAAATCGACAATAATTTAAAACAAATGGCTCCACATTTTTTTTTTTTAGGAAGCCCATAATTTATCTTGGGAAAACAATTAACTTACTCAGTAACGCATTTAGCATATGGTTCAATTAGAGTTGTTTGTTCACAAAAAGCCAGTTTAGCTCACTTTATGGAATTTATAATAATAAATCTTCTTATTAGGTGAATATAACATTAAACCACATTAATTTAGGTAAAAATAAATCATGGAACCTTAAAGTGTGATTTTTGTTTTTATTTGAATTTTTTTGAATCTTGTATGGGTGGTTACTAAATAAATTTTAATATTAAAATACTCTGAAGAATGTAAAAACGTTAAATGTTGATGCAACAAAACCGTTGCAGTAGCTGGCATACAGCCTTCCAACGGTTAATTAGGCGAAAGGTTTGTAATTAAGAAATCCACTGAGTTGCTGATCTTTTGTGGTGTTGATGACACTTCTTTGCCACAATTATTCGTGTGCTTTGTGCTGCCGTTAATCTCCTTGTCGGCCGACGCGATCCGCTTTTTTCCTTTCCGCCTTGGCTTTATTTCCTTTGTAGGGTGCAACAAAGCGTCATGTTGTTCAGGTTGGCATCTCCAAATCCTCAAACCGAGTCGCTCCCGTTCCGTAGCTCTTCTTTAGATGCCATTTACTTATTCCGAGCATTAGCTTGCGGTTCGTCAGTGGATACGTTTAATTTGTAAATCGCAGCAATCATTAATATTTTGCGCAGATTTCCCCCGATTAAAGAGCCTTGTTTTAATTGCAAAAGTTGCAAAGCAGCGATATGAAAAACGAAAATCAGAGAAAGTAAGCTGGCAGCGGGGCTCTCGTCTACTCGAGTTAATCATGGAGCTAATGCTGCCGGCTAATTTACATTTGTTCGTGTTTGTTTGCGGCGTCGGGATGCACACGTCTAGGAAGGAAGTGCGTCTCGCGGGATGAATATTTAATACACTAACTGAAACTCACTCAAGTATCCGGAGGAGTATATAACTTCCATAAACCGTATTTCTGAGTGTAGTTTCTCTGTTTGAGTTGCTCGCGGAGTTTCTGCAAAAATTGTTTCCGTTCATTCTACGCTACAATGACTGAACCACTTATAATTTCGATAAGATCATTGTGAAATTCATCCGCTCAAAGTGAAATTATTTGCATTACCAAAATCAAAGCGTCTATCAGAGTGTTAATATCGCAGATATTTTTATTAAACACAAAACCGCCAAATTCTTAAATCGACAAGTATAAAATTCAGGGTCGTATGTAGGATATTTAAAAAGGAAATATCTATATGGCTAGCTGATCACTGGGTTTAACTATTCAAGAAAAAATTATACACTGTTCAATATAAAATAAACTTCCACGAAATATGCTGCTTGCTTTTAAACCTTGATAAAAATAATTCTAAATGCTATTAATTATGAAATATTACACAATAAACACGTTTTATTATTTATAAAGTAAAATAAGCACCTTGGGAAGCAGTATGAAAAGGATTGAGTCGTTGTAAGTTGATTAATACAATATGTCCCAAAATATCACGTTCAGCATCTTTATATAGTTCATTTGATAGAAAGAATATTGGTCTTTTAACGCATTAAGTGAAATCTTAGTTGGAATCAAAACTTACAGTCTTCTGTTTTTTGCGGGCTTAGAAACTTTCAGTGATGGTAAATAAATTCGAGTTTAATAAAATCTCTCAGCCCCATAATTTTATCGCAAAAATAAATTCGTTTTATTTAAAATATAAAACTAATTAATTAATTGGAAAATAATACAATTTTTATAGCAGAAGTGATGGAGTATTAAATTATTTATATACGCTAGGAATAAAATAAAAATCTATTTTCTGTCTTTAATGTATACATACAGAGAATGTTTTACGGGAGTAAAAGAAGGTGTGTGTTCATTTTAGCGTACATGCGCCGCACGCCGTCTGAACGTGAAAGGGATACGTCAAATTTACGTACAACGCCCTCATTCAAGGGTGTGCGGCAGAATATCGTAAACGAGGGGAGTGGGGTGTTGCAAGGGAAGTCTCCCCCAATATTTGCTGCATCTCAGCGACGGCAGTGGGGTCAACAGCTTGACGCGTCGCCGCTACTGATGAAGTCAAAAATTAATACCCACACTCACAATGGCACTTTCTACAAATATGTGGAGCAGTCATTTTAATCTCTTATGTGAAATGCTATTCTAGATAAATTTAATTATAAATTATGATTGTAAGCGAACAGTAATTTGCAAACAAACTGATTTCAGCGAGATGTATATTGCCCAAATATTTGTTAAAATTCTTAAAATTCCGAATTAATTTTGTATGAATGAATTTTTTTCCTGGAAAGTATGGCGTTGTTACTGGCTCTCACCATTCACGACCACAACACACGTAACGAATTTGTATGTCGATTTCAGTCGAAATAAGTCTTCTGAATTTTGGATATCCTGTGAATTTAAAAGCTCCAGAAATTTAATCTGGAGATGCGAAACTATGGAGTGGCCGTTGAAAATCAAGATTCACAAAAAATAAATTGTCATTCCCTCTAAGAGAAGAATCTTAAAAATTGTGCCTGTGTTCTGAAGTGAAACGTTGAAGATCTGGACTATGAAATATTATTAAATATTAAAAAAATTTCTTTCATATTGAAATGGCGATCTGCATGAATCAATAAGAAAAAACTACTCGTTTCGAAATCAAATATAACGTCAACAGACGAATCCGAAAACGGAAATAGTTTCAGTGGCACGTTTACGATAAGAAGTCAGGTATTATAATATTATGTAGACTTCTGCTTGATTCCTGTGAACATCGATAGAGGAAAATAAAGAACGTAATACACAATATTCAAGGTGAAGTTTGTTCATCAATCAAACAAACAAGTAATGTTTTATAGCGACCTAAAAATTTAAACAAAATCGTCAAAATTACTAAATTATGAGAATTTACTTCATGAACTCGGAACAATACGGGCGCAGATGCGCATTTAGGAATATACGGAATTTAAATGTTTTCTGAAATGATTATTGACTGGTTAAGTTCAGGAAGGAATGTGAGTTACTACTTTTTTCTGAGAATTACAAAAAATATAAACTATTAACTTTTATTTCAGAATGTGGTCACGTAGTATTACTAAGACTCCTTACTATAATACTTTGTTGATTCTAGGATTCGCTGATATTTTAGGGCAGCAAAAATATAATGCGTGAAAAGCGAAACAGGTAGCACTACATTAAAGTGGGCTTTAAAAATTTTCACCTGGCATCACGGTTTTTTTACATTTTAAAACGTGATACTACTTTATCAAACATCAAATTCTTTTCACGATGACTTCTTTATTCTTATTAAACGTCAAATTCTTTCATGGATGATTTCTTTATCTTTATACTCTCTGTTATACACTCTATTACGGAAAATAACTTGAGCTATGGATGCACTCTCTAACTTTGAAATAAGCAACAACGCAAGCCTTTCCTCACAAGTTTTGTGATATGTACATACAACTGCAAGACTGTAGTGTAAATTAGAAATATTTAGATATCAATAGAAAATCTTATTATTTGCTGAAAATCTACAAAGCCGTTAATTTAATTAAATTTAATTGCTATTGAGTGCTTATCCTATCATCTACCGCACAAAATGACGGAAACTGTCGCAAGAATAGTTCGCTTTCAATAATACCTTACACTAAATCAGAAATCATATACTTTATTCACAAAATAAATGTTGGAATTAATAGCATATTTCTATTAAAATATTTTAAGACCAAATTTCAATCACACTGACAAATATTAACTGATATCACAAGAGTTATCTGTAAACGACATTTAATCACGTAAAATTCCTTAGTAATTAAGATAATTTAGTTTGATTTTTTAGTCCCAATAAAATGCGCGCAAGGACAATTTTCGAGCAGATGCAAAACAGTTATACCTTTTTCAAAGAGGACAGGTGTTGAAAAAATATTTTTTATTTTTCGCTTGACTAACCATTATTTTCTTGTTATTAAAGAAAGAAGATGAAACCAGATGTGATCTGTTTAACAGTATTGTAAACCGTGGTAACTGAAATCAGAACGGTAGGGTGCGAACCGAAATCCGAGTGTTAAAATTTTCTGTGAAAAATCATTGAGGTTATCCAGTAAAGGGATGGCAATATCAGTCAAGTACAACGCGTTCATTTCACTCACTGCTAATAAGATAGAAAATCAACTCCCATTACATTATCCTTAAATTCACTGTAGGCCTGCTTATTCCTGTATTTGATTCAGAACAAGATGATGATGATAATATTCACTAGTAATTTGTTAGCTACGGAATATTTCACACTAAGCCATTGTTGGATAGTGTGTACAAGCTGGAGACATAGAATGTAAATCCTTACTAACGCGTTTGCGAAAATGTGGGTGGCTTTCTTAATAATGTGTTAATACCGTTTTTCTCAAATTTGTTTTGATGCACGCCGTAACCAATTGCTTCAGATAAATACCATGTTGATTTATATGGTTAACATAAATTATTAGGTATAAATGCGAATCATATATTACAATTGTACAGTTTACAATTTCAATTGTGAGTATTTTCTTCTCCGGAGTTTCTGAACATTCTCATATGAATTCCTGAAGAAGTAAACTTCATTTAAATTCTTTAGTTAATTGCCCGTGCGCATCTTGCAGTCAAATTAATGTTTAGATTCAACTTCCTTCCCAGATGACTGAAAATATCCGTAATTTATATCATTTAAATTAAAGAGTTAACGAACTTTGTCACATATGTCTCCATGAAATTAAACACCGGAAATTAATTATTTTAAACCTAGGACACATGTTTTTGGTATACAGAATTCGATCTCAGCCATGAAATGAAACGCTGTGCCAGTCGCATCACATTCTGCCGCTTTGTTAAAATTAAATGTAGGGAACAATAGACGGTTTAGTTTTGAGAATATTTAAGTTTGTGGGTTTAGCAATGTTTTGGGATTTGACTCTCATATTTTGAAATACAAGTTATAAGCGATCAGAATTTTAAGTATTCTGAAGCAATCGTCTAATTTCGCGCGCTATCTGAATTCTTTCTAACAACCTGTCACTTATAAAACAAATAGCTATATTTTAATGATTAGTAAATGCTGAAATAATCACGGAAGTAGTAACCACCGAAGTTGTGTAGCTTGTTTTGATTTTAGACTGTGGTTTTTTATTTCTCAACAGCTGTGTTGTAAATATTCATCAGTTTCTTATGAAATGGGTCAGTATATTGTATTTAAGGTCCTACAGATTCTGAGGATCTACGCATCCTATAATATCAGTGGATGAAGAACTGTTGGAATGAGTAACATTGAAGAAAATAGAGATTTTTTTTCCGGGTGCATATGTGTATCAAGAAAGCTGGTTCATCAAACGTCAAAAAAACGGATTTAGGTGAGTTAGAATTTTTTTAAAAAACTCGTAGATTCACAGAAGTCATAGGTGTGTTTATTAAATATTCAGTAAGTTCGTTCGTTTTTCAAATGACAAAAACTGATATGGGTATTTCTTAACAAGTGACAGATGTTGTATGTATTAAATCGGATTTTTCCGAAACCGTTTAATGAATGACGTAAGAAAAACTCTGGGATACCCTTTATTAATAATTGTCTTCTAGTATGGTGAACTGAATCTACGTTTTATTTCCGAGCACTTCATAAACCCTCCACTAATGAGCGTTACAGAGAAACAAAACCGTGTTTTTCCGTACAAACTCACTTTAGATCATTTAACATTAGTTTAAATGTCTTGTATTCTGTAATTAGATTCCGTTATAAAACGGACAGATTGATAGCAGCGTGCGGCGTCGGAGCACGCTAAATTGTGCTTGCCATGCGCAAATAAGCCACTATGGTAAATACATGACTCTACTGTATTAGACAAATATTATTTTATTACTGGTGCCTACGAAATCAATAATAATCCACAAATACCCACAGAAAATGAGAATTTGTTCAGTTGTCTTCTGAAGAATATTCTTCAAATTCAGAATTTTATACAAAAAATGCAAAATCAAAGGGATGTTTTCATGTAATGAACTATCATCTAAAAACAATATTAGCAGCACAAGTTGCTAAATAATACAGCTAAAGCAAATGGGAAATACGAGTCAATATTCAGTTATACATTTAGCTTTCAGTATTGGCTAATTAAACAGAATTCCAATTCGATTGATTATATATTATCTGTTTGCGTGATGTATACTAAGTAGTTTGAATGTGTTAAACTCGTCCTAGGTATGAGATACATTTTTAAGATTACTAAACCGAGCTAAAAACATTTTTGCTATTAACTGTTCATTAAAGAGAAACGTAAAGCACCAGCCTACAAAATTAAAATGCAAAATTTTTAGAATTTCAATGAAAGAAAAGCTTAAATATTTACAAATTCCCCACGTCTAGCTCTTTATGAATATAAAATTCACAAGATGACTACGTAGATGAAATTAATGATTTTGATGGAGATGAGGTTGCAACTAAAATTAACCAACAAAAAACAAGTGGAAGATAAAAGATAGAAATAGTAGAGCTCATTACAAATATTTTCAGCTAATAATATCCACATACATTTACATAGGTAAGCCTAAATGAAATAAATTCTTTTAATCAGTAAAAGTTATATAGGGTGCAAGAAACTTCAACCCAATATGTTTGTTTCTCTTTTTACCCGGAATCATAAGCTACATTGTCCAATTCTACAGTCTACCATTCCGCTGAGTATTGCTGACTGTTCCTTTGTTGTGGGTATACAGTTGGGAGACGCTTCCCGTCCTGAGGCGGCAAGTGCGCGCACAACAGTCAGTTCCCGTAGCGACGAGTGAGAGTGGAGGAATTTACGTGAGATGCGAATTTTGTTTCGTGCCTGCAACCACCCTTATTAGCAACGGAAGGTCGGTATTTACACAAATAATGCGTGTTCTCGCGCCAGCAGACGCAGGCAAGAGGGGGGCGCAGTGGGGCAGGAGAGGAGAAACTGCACAATCTTTATACTGAATGTCCATATTTTTAGATATTCTCCATAGCCATTTCGTAGTAAACCTGTCATTTAATTATCTTTGCACTACAAGGAGTGAGAGGTGATCATGTGATAACTAACTCACAGTTAAAAAAAAATAATGCGTCGAAATTTAAAAATCATTATTTTCCGTTAAGCAATAAAACTATAAATTTATTTTGACCGTTTCTTTCAACCTTGACCCAACTAGGATGTGTGTATATTTGTCAGACTTACTTACGTAGCTATTTCAGATTTGTTTGTTAAAGTACAGAAGTCTTAAAATTTTTAAATAATGTTTTATTATTGCTTATAGCTGCGATACTACGGTATCACAATTCCAAATGTGAAATTAGTTAATTTTGTTAATTTTAAATTTTCTAATAAAATTCAAAATATGCGAGTCGAGAAGTAATATAAGATTTGATTTTTTTTTTTTTTTTTAAATACCTTAACATTTACAATTAGCGATTCTTCATCCCAGCAGTCTGAAATTTCATTTGAAAATTTGCTTTAGATCACTAAATTTGTATATGTGTGAAAACTAACGTAATGAGCAAGATGGTATAACTCTGAAGTATCAGCAATAGTGAAAACGGAAGTTTACAATACATTTTTACTCTAATTTAGTAATTTTAATAAATTTTTAACAAAATTTTTTTAATGAGTGAAATAATTTAAGTGAATTTAGGAATTTGTGTCATTTACAACAACAGTAATTTTTGTGTGTATAGTTGCAAGAATATTGTATCTAAAAAAGCAGTGAATCACTTAGAAGTTTTAAAAGTTAACACAGTGTTTGACATTGACCAGTCGATACCCTGAAATCTTCGCGAAACAACGCGCGCCTTCCAAACATTTGCATATTACATGCAGAGTTTCCTGGAGTTGTCTTTACGCTCGCTACAGTTAACACAGGTTTTAATCACATACTGCGTGTAAAGTAGGATAAGATTTCTGTAGTGACGCGGGAATGAAAATAAAACAGAGGACAGAAGAGGTATTCCGTTACTAGACGCAAATACCGGTGACTTGGCGCGGCACGTACCCAAACAGGCGAGGAGCAAACCACTTGTGCTTACTCCAACGACCCGCCAGCCCGAAAATGCAACTCGAAAATAAATAAGAACCATAGCTTAAATAAAAAAAAATCAACAAAGGCGGGAACACACAGCAGAAGCCCACACCTATCTCCTGCGGCTTTCGAAAAATCAACACAGTATAGTAGAATATGGACTAACAACAAACACATTTGATAAATACGCTGGTGGAAAGCCAACAAGTTGTGGGAGTGGCTTTTGCGCGTTGTGCCGTGCTCGCTACGGACGTCTTACTCAAACGCTCTGATATAAAACACGATCTGCCAAGTGTCGTGCACATATCACCACGACCAACAAAGTCCGGTTTACAAGATAAGGTGCAATGTACTCTCACGCAAAACTCAGGTTACAACAAATTTCATCATCCAGTAAGCCTTAGTTTAAATGAAAGTGTAACAAACAGCGAGGTAAATTTTTGACTACCTGATATCAGTTGAAGGAGGCAAGAGAATGCATTAATTTGACACAATACAGCTAGGATTCAGCTGTCACACAAAACATAAAATCATTGAGTATTACGAAATTAGCTTTTACTCTTTTTGAAAAAAAAGTATACCGGCCTTGTTACTTTTTATAATAAAAAAAATCAATTTTTATAAATTATTAGTCTCAACGCACGTAAATGGTAAACTACTCACTGTAAATTAAGCGCCCGGTGAATGTCTAGGGATAGCTATATTCAAGACGGTATTATTTTTGCGAAAAAATTGCGTCGTCTCTTGGGCACCGATCTGAGAGTGGTGGGATCTGTGGACGGGGTGGGACAACAAGTAATTACGCTGCCTCCTAATATCCGTTCGTGTGAGCCGCCAAATATTCATCTCTGCAGGACGCAATTTAGATAAGGTAACTTGGCCAATCCATCTGAATATGCTGGTCGGGGACAAAGCCGGCCACGCGCAAGACGGATCTCAAGACTTCCTATAATGGGCTGCACTCCAACTTGCCATTGTTATTAACATAACCGCAAGTTTGAAGGGATTGGAGCAAATCTGTAGTTAATTGTGTTGTTACATCCATACATTTCCTAAGTAAGGAATTTTAGTAATCATTTTCAAACAGGGTAATTGTAAGGGAAACCATATTACATACGCAGGGTGATGCGAATTTGAGATAATTTACTAGTACGAGTATAGCCGTTTTTAAATTGCGTTATTCAAAATCCATAAAAACTGTTCTCTTTTCTGTTATCTTAGGTGCTTAGTTAGACCTGTAACTTCCATGTTCCTAGAAACGCGCAAATTAAAAGATCATCTCAGAAAGAAAAAAGTGCCATGCGCTTATATATCCAACTTGTATAACTTTATTCCTTGCCCTTATAAAATCTTTCTTTAAAAAGCAATCTTAATATTACCCTGACCTTGGAAATGTGTGATGTTATACTGCCTTTTCCTGATCCAAAAATTCGTGAAGAGCGTTTCGCGCTTGTAAATTCGAAATCAGATTGCCCAATCCTCCCAAATAAATGACGCCTTTCATTTGTGCAGTGATTTGGAAACTCGTCTACCGCAGCAGTATCGAATCCTTCCAGTAGGATCTCTACGAACCTGTGTTGTGGAGACCAAGAATCAGATAACTAAGAACTGACCAATAGTGTTGTATCGCCGCTGAGAGGGAACGAACTTGGTTGTGAGGACCGCAGGGGCACGCCAGGACTCGCCACAGCTCAGTCGTCCTTACCTGAAACACAGTACACTCAATTAACACAACACCCATTCCTTGTTCTCTTCTTACTTATCTAAACAAAGGAGTCACCTTAAGCACTAACACAAAAAAAATTCTCTGAGTGAATCTAAATGACTTTTGTGACTTTCAAGTTCAGTTCTTGTGCAATGTATAACTTCTAGTGGTTGATACAGTTTGTCGTTTTCGTTATCGTAGTTTTTTGTTGTTGTTCAGGTTATCTTTGATTTTCTACTTGTGAAAAGTTATACTATTTTTTTTTTTTTTTTTTTTTTTTTTTTTTTTTTTTTTTTTTTTTCAGATTGGAAGTTTGGTTGACAATTAAGACTGATACGTACCTGCGCGGCTATGTTCTCCCTTCATTCTTAGTATGGCGTTTCTTCCCCTCCATCTTATGTCTTTCCATTTTTATAATTTGTTCTTTCATTATTTAGAAATATTTATTTTGAAGTTCTCAACAACAGAGGCAGTAGGCTGTAGAAATGTGAAGCTTGGTTTCATGCAAACAATTACATCTTCTTGTATGTTAGCAAGTCTTACAGTGTCCAAGAGGTGGCTGCAACCTGACCATTTTGAGAGTTTTCCTGTCCTGTCAGAGGACTAAAACGCGGTTATCTCTTACGATGGGATTTCCACATTTTGAGTCAAACTTCAGCAGCTACCGTACTTTATAAAATTAAAAATGTTCATCAAAGAAAAACCTCCCAGAATTTTCCTTTGTTGTTGCAAACCATTTGATAAACAAGTTTAAACGAAAACCTTGTGGTAATAAAGTCACAGAAGACCATGCCAGCAGGTTCGCATTTCGGATGAATGATTTGCGAAACAAAGTTAATTCATAATTTGTTATTTAACCAGCATGTAATTTAATGCCCGCGGCTTTGTGAAGTGTTACTTAATTTATGTAAAGGCTGAGGCGTGCTTTATTCATTTCACTTGCTGATGTATTTGAACAATTCGTTTGACTCACAGCGCTTTTCTGCAGACTGACAGATAAGAGCGGCGCAGTGTAGGGGAGGCCAACACTTTACAAGCTTATCGCGTAGCGAGCAACACAGCCTTTCTTCACCGGATCAGCGCTTTTACGCTGCCCACATGCATTTTTATAATCGCAAGTTCACTGAGCAGCAGACACCATTGTTTCCACTACTTTCGTCTTTCTAATAACTAATTAACGACTAACATTGCCTAGCTTTTACTTGTTGTAACGTTCCGTAATACTCCGCATTTGCATGCATCGGATAGGAAGGAAAATATTATTTCCTTCCTCTCCAGATTGGAGGGTTCGTGTCGCCTCGTGCTTATCATTATGACAGGTTTCAATTAGCTTTTAGAGCCCGTTATTTCAATCAAATATATCAGTTGAATTTCGTACATTGTTGGCGCAGTGTCGTGATCTCACGAAGGTATATGTTTGGTTGGAAAAAATATCTACACACATTCTGATTAAAGGTAGGAAAAGGAATTTTTATTTTAAGGAATGGACAAGGAAATTGATGTGTGGATGAAACATTTCTCTCCAGTCTTAGCGTTCATCGTGTTTGGCATGACATATATTTCTACAAATCAGTCGAAATGCTGGTCGCTGAAGGACAAGCTATTTCGTACATAGAGAAGAAGCACAGTAGGGTATTTAATATTCCCTCGGAGCATGACAACTAAGACTAAGTGTGTGCGTGATGCGACGAGCGTAGTCATTTCTGATTTCTGCGAATAAACAAAATACAGGCTTATTCAATAAAGTTAGTCTCTACTCGACAATGGAGAGCCATGAAGTCTTATCTGACGACGTCCGATTGGATGTTATTCAGATACAACAGAATGGCACCAGCCGATCAGGGAAAAAAGTATAGCGGCTTATCACCACATGACAAACTCCATTGTATCTCATGAGAACAATTCTGTGCGCGTCCATACATATTCCATTATCAGTAGAATGTGTCAGTTTCGAATGCTAAGGAAAGTTCTCAAAGCGTGAACGACAGAAGTTCACGTAAATTTATGGTATGTTGCCTCGTGCAGAAATTTTGCGAGACAGAAATTTGCTGCCAAAATATCACGACATTCTTACAGATACAATGGAACGTTTTAATACTTCACTCGTTTACAAAAACAATAGATTAAATGATACATATCAACTGATTAGCTTTTTAATAGTTACTACGTCGTAAATTCCAATAATGGTTTCTAAATACATATAACAGATAAAGCATTGTTTAGATACGAGGAACAATAATCATAGTTTATGATCGATCACATATTAACAAATATAGATAATAAGCGTATCGAGAATATTATCTTTAATACAATCATTGGAATTATTACGAATAAAATATAAAATAAATGGCATTTCTTAAATAAACAAATTTCAATTAATTTTAAATAAATATTACCATAATCATTATCGGCAACAATCAGCGTCATTATTGACAAATAACGATAGCTGACTGCCATTAATACCTATGCTGGCATTATTAACATACACAATGGATGACACAACAATGAAAAAAGTTAAAATATACAATAAATGCATTGGCGAAATACTGAAAGATGCAAATAGCTACAGTAGGGCTTAAAAAGAAAAATTTTTCTGTTCCTGTAATAGACAAACGACAAAAACATGTTGTTTACGCTTGACTAGCAAACTACGAAACAACATCGCATGCAGAGCTACACGACGTGGTAGCGCAAGTCAAAGTTCCCGCCGCGCGCACGTGTAGTGAGTTACCTGAACGGGGCGCCAGCGGGGTTCCAGCATGCCTGCTGTGTGGGGAGCGACTGCAACTTGTAGTTGTGTCTTGCAGACCAGCACGCGGCGCGCTCAGCTTCGGCTGCCTCCGCTGCTGCTCGGCGGCGCTCGCGTCGCTACATGAGTGACCAGAGCCACAGCACAGCAAGCATCTGTGAGAGAGGCATGTAAGCAAGGGCCCCCTCCCTTGGCCGGCGTACTTGTTTACTCGCGAGCACTGATCAATACCCGCGCTGTTTGCTATCAGACAGAAACATACATGCTTATCGAGCCGCTCCAAATAAATAGGTCCCCTCCTCTTAAACAAACCGTATTGTTCCACCCCTATACCGATGTGCAGCTGACAGCTGGCCGCCATTTTTCTTGGCACCCAAACAATAGAGGCTAACTTAATTAATTATGCTATCTAAGTGCTAAGAAATCGTTAAGTTTTTCACAACTTTATTTACTTCTTCAATTTATTTTTGCCGCGGATCTGGGTGCACTGCGTTTTCGACCCGCTTAACGCGCGCCTTTGACTTCTTTTTTTTATTGTTTCACGATCGTTCCATTTTTCAAAAGTTTTCTCCCCTTAGGTGCTTCGAAGAGGGGAAAAAAAGGAAATAAATTTCTGAACGGGAGTGTGCGAGAAACTTGGTAGACTCCGAACAACGCACTTCCAACCACAAACTAATGGCTCACCAATTGTATATCTACACAATAGAAATAAAAATATTATTGATTTCGTTACCTTCCCGTTTCAAACCCCCAGTCAGACATAAATAAACAGTTAAACTGCTACGTTAACGAAATCCATAAAAACTTTTACGACTCTTTATGGACATTTCTTTCTTTTTATGTAAAAGTAAATGAAGATAATTTTTATTCGAACTCATCAACGTGATTCGCATTATTTATTTCTTTTTTTGTTCACAACATAGAAAAATAGAAATTTTTTGGTAATTTTTTATAGCATAAATAACGAATACATTATTGACTAAAACCAAATCATCTGTTTTTTGCATCATTCTTCTTAAAATTGTTTTATTCTCATTGATATCTACAGACACTTAACTTATTCGCGAGTAAAAGATAGAATGTAATTAGTATTGTAAAAAATAAATTTAGATATTATCAGACTGTCACCTCTTCCAACCACTAAAAACATACCTAATAGTATAATGTCAACAACTTGAACACAAGATACTTGCTAGGACCACCTTTCTTACTTGTGCCATTAGCCAATAGATGTAAAAATAAAAAAAAATAATCACCTCTAACTGATATACCGAAATGATTGCTAATATTCAGGAACTATTATTTCGTTTATAAAACTTTTATTACTTAACCAAAACCTATATCTTACATTATGTCATTCATGCAACCCTGTTCTACTCACTGCACTTGTAGACCCAAAAATATCATGGCGAGAAGTTTATAACTCCTCGTTGTCGAGATCATTAGAGGCAAGAAATGATCAGGGGCTAGGAACGGGAAGGAATTCAGCCATACTATCCGAGTATTCGCTCTAGAGTGCTTTGAGGAAACTATATAAAACCGAAATCTGGATGGCCGGACGGGGATTCGAACCCGCGTTCTCCCACGTGCGATGCCAGGACGAGAAAGCGAAAAGCGTTGAAGGAAAGAAATACATTACCTGCATGACTACTATATCTTCTTGTCTTATATTGTATATGATGGTAGATCATTGTGTTGGGTAAGTGTAAAGTGTTGTTTCCGCTGTGGGGGGGATGAAGAATGGAGGTATTATAAAGAAGACATGAGGAGCGTCAGGCTTAACGTCCCCTTTCGAATTTCTAATAACCATAAATACGTATCTCATAACCTGATACAAAACGTGGTTCGAGACTTTGGTATTCAATCTCATGTTATACACTGATGGTCAAGTGTAACGGTCTATGTTTTTTCAACCACCGGACCGAGCGTGGTGGGTGAACGGTTAACGTTCTGGCCTCGCATTCGGGAGGACGCGGGTTCGAATACCCGTCCGGGCATCCAGATTTGGGTTTTCCATGGTTTCTCCAAATCACTCCAGGCGAATGCCGGGATGCTTCCTTCAAAAAGGCCATGGCAGAATTCCTTCCCGTTCCTTGTCCCCAGTCCCATCCCGCCTCTAATGACCTTAGCTGTCGACAAGGCGTAAAGCCATAGTAAAAAAAAAAAAAAATATTCAACCACCAACCCCGGTTTTTCATGATTTCTCGAAATTACTCTAGACGAATGCCTTCAAAAGGCCATGGTCGAATCCCTCCCGTTCCTTGTCCACAAACCTCTCCCGCCTCTAATAACGTTAACGTAGACGAGGCGTAAAGCCCTAAGCAAAAAAAGAAATAAAAGAACCGCAGGGAATCGAACCCTTAGGTCGAGCCCAAGATACTTACTCTTTAGAAATTACGCTCACGAACCAAATGGGAGCTTAAGTATTGGTTTTATTTATCGCTTCGGTTCAGGAAGCACGTTATTTCTCTTGTTTTGTATATAAATACAGATATGGTTAATTAGTTTTCAGTTTCGATCGATTTTCTGAATTAATGTCGGATGGTTCTTTAAAATATGCCACTGTACATGCCAACACTTTTCTTAATTTAGACATAGAGCGAGGTGGATGAGCGGTAACGCTCTAGCCTTGCAATCGGGAGGACGCGATTTCGAATTTCGGCCATTCAGATTTCAGGCTTGCATATTTTCCCAAAATCATTCCAGGCAAATGCTGGGATGGTTTCTCCAAAAGGCCATCGAAAAATTCCTAACCATTCCTTGCCCCCAATCCTTTCCCGCCTCTTATTACCTCAAGGTCGACGAGGCATAAGACCAAAAGGGAGAGAGAAAAAAAAAAGTCAGTCCAGGTTATATAGATCTCTAGGATGCACAGAGAAAACGTGCCTGTAATATATTAGTAAATCATAGTTCAGATACTTCCGAAAAATAAACTGGTTAGTAAAAACAAAAAAAGTTTAAGGTTTTTTTTTTTTTTTTTTTTATTTTTTTAAACACTAATGATCATTTTACAACGTTGTGCGTCACATTA
>JARYHS010006303.1:0-21603 GCA_031002005.1 Vandiemenella viatica
TGAAAAATTTCGCTTAAACCAGGATTTATTTTCCTTACTGAATGAATTAAAATCAGCAAGTGCAACCATCGTGGTACCTATTAACCCCACAGGTGAAGTTATCGATGAGGCGTATGTATTAGAAGGAGGGTACAATTATTATGAAATTCCAACTGATGGAACAATCGTTTCCATGACTGTACCAAAAGGCATACTCGCTAAACAAACTCACGTGAATATAATAAAGATATACCCTCAATGTAAAACAACACGATAAACTTAGTTTCCATGTTAAAACGTCCGACTCCCATATACTAGCCGATATATAGCCGAACTCAGAAAGCCACACCCTGTCAATCTCAATGTGAATGTATTTTTCAAATATAAAATAGTACAGTAAACACACACAAGCTTCATTCGGTGCGTAAACATGGATGCAACAACAAAACCAAACGTGGTATCATAAAGGCCCGCAATGCAATTCGAGCGAAGTTACTCGAACTGAAGACAGGAAATTGACTAGAGATTTTCAAGGATTCATTAAGACCTGTGACAGATACTATGGAAAGAGTTTTCTTACCTCAGCGACATATACAGCAGCAGTCTCCTCTCTTGATCAAAGATTCTTGAAGTCACTAAGTCGAAGTGAGCGAGATTATGATTCAGTGTATGGTCGAAAAGAAAATGCTTCACTAATGATTGGGAACTCACCTGTTACTATTGATGAAAATGTTATTTAATCGATGGTATGAATATGAAAGAACAAGAGGGCTAATGGAATTGTTGTTTTTGAAAAACCCAAAACAGTATACTGCCAAGGACTTGAAAAGCTATTCTGAAATATTAAACAACACGAGCGCACAGAGTAAATTTTAGTCCATCAGGCAAAGTTTTGAAGTCACCTGGGAATATTAAGTATAAAACCATAATCTCTAAACTTGTAAACCAGTCTGGTTCTGGACTTCTTCCTATGAAGGAATATGTGTACTGGGACGATCCCAATGAACTCGTTGAAAGATTGAAGTTACTTACCTCATCGACATCTGCAGGACATACAGCACACTCCAACGAAATTTTATCAGTAGTTGAAGAACTTCGTGAAAGAGACATCATATTGTAACATGGATCAAGTTGTGGCAGAACTCCATAGACCAGCAAGAAGAAATTTCCCAAGACGTCACGTAGTCATCAAAGGACTCGATGATCTGTGGCAAGCTGATATAGTCGAAATGATCCCATACTCTCGTAAAAACAGTGGCTACAAGTATATACTGATGGTGATTGATACTTATTCAAAGTTTGCATGGGCTATACCTCTCAAGAACAAGACAGCTAGTGTGGCTGCTGATGCTATGAAGAGAATCCTAGGTGGAGGTCGTGTTCCTAAAAACTTACAGACTGACAACGGAAAAGAGTTTTACAATTCAAAGTTCAAGAAACTCGTGACTAGATATGGTATTAATCACTACTCAACATACACACATCTTAAAGCATCAATAGTTGAACGGCTAAACAGAACTATTAAGAATGCAATGTGGCAAGAATTCAGCAGACGTGGTTCACATCGGTGGATTGAACTTCTTCCTCAGTTAATGTCAAATTATAACAACAAGTGGCACAGCACCATCAAAATGAAACCCTGTGATGTAAAGGACAACTCTCTACTTTCAACAGTGTACTTCCGTGTTAAGACTACCACACCAGCAAATTCAAAGTTGGCCATGTCAGGATCAGTAGGTTTAAAGGAAAGTTTGAGAAAGGTTATCTACCAAACTGGTCAACTGAAGTGTTTACCATTAGAAAAGTTAAATTTTCAAATCCTGTAACTTATTTACTTAATGATTATCAGGGTAAAGATATTGCAGGAGCATTTTACCAGCAAGAATTACAATTAACAAAACATCCAAGTACATTTCTTGTTGAACGAGTGATGAGGAAAAGGAAGATATGGCATTAGTGAAGTGGTTAGGTTTTATAAATCACATAACACATGGATAAATGTAAAAGATTATTTAAATTATAAAGTGCCTTTTAATCAATAAAAAATATGACAACATATGTTTGGTTTTATTTCACACATTCATAAAGATATAATTTTCTTCATATTTATAAATCAGCTAAATTGGTTTATACATTTGGTTACCTAATACTAAGTTACAGTGCACTGGCAAACCCCAACAATTATTTTTTGATAGACAAATGACCAAGGACTGTCACAGATAGACGGGTACAACTATTTAAAATTAATGAATGTCATAGATGACCAAAATCTTTTGCTGTCACAAGTAAAAACTTATGCTAGTACAACTATTTTACAATTAATGATGTTCACAAATATTTAAAACATATCCCACCCTCCAGTGCACTGTAAAATATAACTGGATAAACGCTATAATTTATTCTTCATTCATACTTATTTTACAAACTCATTCACTCTCTGATACAGACTTGTGCCCACCAAGGTAGGGTCCAAATCCCTGTCGGGGTAAATATAGCGTTTATCATCCAATCTAGTCAGACCCAGCATGGATACTTCAACAGCTGTTACTCTAAGGAGTTTTGATACAAATCTGAGTTGTTAGTGGTGCATCTCTGGGTCACTACGTAAACAGTCAATGTTATCTTGTATATTAAGTTTTTTTTGTTACTGTGTGCCCCAGACTTTGGCCCGTCTTGAGGTATGGTTAGATTCTAGTCGGAATAAATACATTTTCGACCTTAGACCGCAAACTCCACTAATCAGGGAACCATTCGCCTCATCTTTCATAACTCCAACAACCTTTTCGTTATAGGGTTCTATATTGAAACAATTGTTTGGTTTATATCCAGACATGTCGAATTCCACCCGGTTGCGTTTCATTACTTCATATGGATCACAGCCATTCACCAAATAGATGAAACTGTCTGTGTCCATATAAAGTAATTTCGGGTGTATAAACTGCGGAATGGCGAATCATAGTGAAATCGATACATCCGCAGTTTAAACAATCGAGAATGCACATCCGACCTTAGACTGGCTTGTTGAAAAGTATCTTCACTTTCGACATCTCCAGAGCCACAAAGTCTCTCTCGAAAATAGTCATTCGTTTAAAGTGTGGTGAAGCCACATGCTTCCGGGCACCGTGGCGGCCCGCCCAACCTGTACACAAATTCACGTCGCGGGTGTTTTCTAAGGTTCTCTATTGTTTGCGAAAATTGAATTATTTATTAATTTGAAAAAGTCTCTCTCAAATTCTGATTTTGCGACTGACGAGAACGTGTGTTGAGAGAGATATATTCTTTGACCACGGTGACTGGTTGAAAGATATTACCCGATGAACCGTGCCCAAGTTTATCCCCAAGCCTACACATTGCTCGAGGACTCGGTAATGGAGAATATACCGAACCTTATCCTCAAACGTAGTCATCAGCTTGGGGTAAGTAGATCCAGGGGCAGCTTTGTGGTCTGGACATGTAGGTAGGTCTGCCTAGAAAGTCGTGTATATCCTGGGGAATCGTCAAGTCTACCTCTAAAACGAAACCCCTAGGTGAGTCGGCTGCTACGCTCATGATGTCTATGCATGCGATCTGCTCAGCCGATAACCATTGGAACCCTCAAGAGGGTAGATACTCTGACATGGCCCAGCCATACAAATTGTTTACATCAAAATTCATGATGAAATTTTCAGGTGAGTTGTGGTTGTACTCCGCCATGTACCGGTTATTTGCCATTGCATACCTATGGACGCACTGGCAAATACCACCACGAGTTCCAAATTCGATTTTTTTTTTTTTTTGTAACAGTTTAACGTCCCTTTTTAACAACGTGGTCTTTAGAGACGGGAAAGGATGGGGGCAAGGAATGGGAAGGAATTCGGCCATGGCCTTTTGAAGGAAGCATCCCGGCATTCACCTGGAGTGATTTGGGGAAACCATGGAAAACCCAAATCTGGATGCCCGGACAGGGATTCGAACCGCCGTCCTCCCGAATGCGAGGCGAGAACGCTATCCGTTACACCACCACGCTCGGTCCCAAATTCGAAATAGAGAAGCATGTCAACATCTGTCAGAAGATCCAGCTCGACACGCGTTCTCTTTAACGTAGCCTGCCACGAAAGGCCGGGAGCTATGTAATAGTGTGCGGGGTCCAGGGTGTACATCTCCCAACATACACTCCTAAATTTTTCAAACAGATCTGCAAGTAGCCATACATCTGTCCCCATGTACAGACTTACATATTCTTCCAAGTTTCTGGAAAATACGCCACACTTGTGTCGCGTGCTCGTAATCTTCATCAGAAATTTCTGACTCCGACAACGAACTATAAAATTTAGACTTTGGAAGGAGCGTGGCCTCTTTGAGCTTGTCCATCGTATCCATATATTCGTAAGGGAAGACTCCTTTTCGCTTAACTAGTTGGAACTTCTCAGGATCCGTAAAATACGCACTGGTAATGTACATGAAACGGTCCTCAAGGGTTCCAGCCAGTTTATCTAACGAGGACTGCATAAAACGGTACGAGTCCAGGAACCGCAATTTAATCGATGTACCGTTGATCATTTTCGAAAACGAAATGTAACGTTCAGTGTTGATGGGTAGGACATCCATCCCATCATAATCGAGGTGTGCTAAAGCCTTAACAATGAAGTGCGCATCATACCCAGACAAGTTAGGGAAAAAGGGGGGGTATGCATCGTTGATTTTTGTACTTTAAATTACAGTTATTGTGTGCAGCCCCTCTGAATGTACCTGTGATGTGACAATGATCGCGAACCTTAACGGACTCCAGTGCAATGCCATCACCACAGATGTGGCATACTGTAGCACTGGTAAATCGGGCTTCATCATCAGCTGATATTACAAGAGGTATGACCGCCTTGTAAATTCCATCAACGTCATGGGCCAGTTTCACGAGTTGTTCCACTAGCCACGTCTCAAGGTTTCTGCCTGAGAATTAGTCGAATCTGTTAAGCTGAGGCTCGTATGCGCAAAAGAGCTGAAATGCCGCGGCAAAAGTGTTGTGTTCCTGGACTCCTGTGGAGTAAGAGGCATTAGTGTAGGGTCTGCTCGTATAAATGGGTTTCAACAAGCATTCAAAATCCGCGTAAACGACGAATAGTGCACGCTGTTGGTACACAAAATCCTTAAACTTTAAGGTTTTGTCTTCTTCGCCGGGTAGGTCGACTCTTACAACGCCCACCCTTGCGCAATCAATCTCATGGCGTTCCAAGAGATCTTTGGGACTGAAATGCTGCAGACATCTATCGCATATAAAAATTGCGTTTTTACATTTAGTTATAGATGACTTGACTAACTTTGACAAGTTCTTGATCCAGCAGTAGCGAAACTTATCGTCACCCTCTGTAATCAACAACATGTTGATATGGAAATCGCGTTTGACTGCAGCATGATGGAAGGGCCTACAACTCTATGTTTTCCATTTTCTGGTTCCAAGCCGTAGACATTGATCGAATATTCAGGATTTTGCCTCTCAAATTTAGAAATGTCTGACATTTTTACAGGTAATTCTATACCTGCAAAATCTAAGTCGTACTTGGAACAGACTTTAATATAATGATCGACTCTATATGCGTTGTTACCCACCTGTTCGTGAAATGCCAGGATCGTCCAAAGAAAACAACGATCATCATAGTTTTGAACGTTGATTACTGCTTGGATATCGGATGGCAGAGCTATAAATGAAGAGCCCCGATACAGCGGTTCGAATTTGGATACATGGATATCGATGGCATTAATCTGATCGAGGGTTTTGCCACTACCCCGATCTTTGAATTCACTATATATCTTCAAAATATCTTGACGCACATAGATATCATAGCATTCTTCCAGTTGAGTGCTTAATGTAATTTCTCACATCTTTGGCATAAAACAAATACGGCTGATGTTAGTGACATTATTCTTCTGAATTTGGAAAAGGCAATCCAACCCCACCTGGCATTTTATAGCCGGTGATGACGGATTATTAATAATCGCGGAAATTCGGTCTTTAAAATTTTTGAAGCATGCTCTAATATAATTTTCTTATCTTTAAAATTTTCTGAATTTATAACTGATACATGGAGTATCCTATTACCGAAAGCACTTGCCCTGATAGTTGGCTTCAAGCACGTAGCATCTGGCTTACCTTTTTCATCACCCTCGTTAACGGTTGCTTTTGTGTTTGGCAGCCACTGGACGATGGTTCGTCTGTCGCCCAGAGTGCTTCTACTGGCCACAGAGTGGCTAGTAGATCCTCATCAATTGGATCTGCCCACGCACTGGTGCTGGGTTGTGTTATGTCCACTTTTGGAATATCCCTCGCACTGGTGCTGGGTTGGTTTATGTCGACTGTTGGAATACCCCACAGTTCCCCCATGTCCGAAGGTGACATATAAACATCTGAAAATAGACATAAAAAATTAGATTCATAGTTACAAGTTTGGAAAACAAAGCAGTCAATAAAATGAATACATTACCTCACATTTTAATCCTTTTTGATGGACCGTCATTCATGGGTTGCATTCCGTTTGTGTGTAGGTTGCATACTAGTAATATCAACAGTATTCACATCATCTGCAACAAAATAAATAATGTCAGTCACATATCACTAAGTATTCACACGAAATATTATTTAAAGTATTAAACACTTGCCAGTAGTAAAACAATCTACAATTTCCTGAGTGGAAATCTCAGGAAAAGCACATTCACTCACATCTACAACAAAATAAATAATGTCAATCATATGCTTTAAGCATTCACACGAAATTAAAGTATTAGCTACTTACTGGTAAAATCAACAGCATTATTATTCACATCATCAGAGGCATCTGCAACAAAAAAGTCACATATGCATTAAATATTCAGACGAAAAATAATTAATCTGAAACAATGTGAATAAAAAAACAATCTCTGATATAAAATTATGTTAATCACTTACCGCCTGCAAGATTGTATCGCACCTCAAGGTCGGCCATGGTTACCGATCGTGAGTCTACATTAGATAAAAATAATCAGTCATATCAAAACAAGTAAATTTATCAGCAAAAAAAACCTTACTGGTTAGAAATTCATCACTGATTTGTTGTGAGATGTTAGGAAGACCTGTAAAATAAAATTTACTTATTTATTTATAACTTACTTATTTATAATAATAATTATAATAACAATTAATAACAGAAAATTAACTCACCATTTGCCAAATACTGATCAATGTCTTCAGCAGTCAGTACTGGAGAAAAACCTGACGCACGATCCATGTTGTTAACTCTGTAAGATACTGATGATCAATGAGGATGAGAAGAAGGTTGGCACAGAATTTATACTCTGTCACGAACGGCAAAGACCGAGCGTGGTGGTGTAACGGATAGCGTTCTGGCCTCGCATTCGGGAGGACGGCGGTTCGAATCCCCGTCCGGGCATCCAGATTTGGGTTTTCCATGGTTTCCCCAAATCACTCCAGGTAAATGCCGGGATGCTTCCTTCAAAAGGCCATGGCCGAATTCCTTCCCATTCCTTGCCCCCATCCTTTCCCGTCTCTAAAGACCACGTTGTTAAAAAGGGACGTTAAACTGTTACAAAAAAAAAAAAAAAAAAAAAAAACGAACGGCAAAAACTGTCTTGTGGAAAGTAATCCAGTCCGCTCACACCAGGAATAGTGCCTAAAGGAAACCGTTGATCGCCCGAGGGGCTGCTTTCACCACCGCCTCAGCCACGCCGCGTTGAGTGCGTGCTGCTCACCGCTGCGTCACCCGAGTAACGGTACACTCAGAAATATCCGTGTACATTGAGGTTAGTGGTGTAGGCCGCGTGGTGACAAGCAGTGCGGTTGACAGGTGGCGCCCTATGGTGACCGCCAAGTGAACTAGTGACGTCACACGGGCGACACTAGCGCCATCAGTTGGTGCTGCCCTCTGGTGGCGGAAAAGTGAACTATGGGCCAGGAACCTTATTAGAACACTACTGATAAGTGGATTATTTTTAATAAAAATTAGATTTTTCTTACCTCTGGTCATGTAACTGAAAACGCTCTAGGATTGGTGGTCGCTTTACTGACGTCACATTTCTGTAAACACTGCGGCTTGGAATGGAGTGTTTCCTATTATGCAAGTTTTCAACTACTTTTCTTGTTTGTTGCTGTTTATTTCATGTTGTTAATTAAATTTCATTTCGAATACAAAAGCTTAAAGCGAAAAAATATCAAAAACAGACGTCTTATTTGTGGGGCTAGCTATAGAAACAACCCCTGACTTTTATTCTACGGTGCTTAAAAATGTTACAGCCTTAATTTGAGAATCATTTATATTTAAATTGAAAGTTAGAGATTAACAGAGATCTTTTATAAGAATGACTAAAATTATAAATTAAATTAGTGGTTTTAGGAGATATTGACGAGAAAAATTCAAGCTATAATGTACGTATATGGTAAGCACAACATTTTTTTTTTACTTATGGCTTTACGCGCCGTAGACGTTGAGGTCATTAGAGGCGGGATATGACTGAGGACATGGAACGGTAAGGAATTCAGCGATGCCATTTTTGAAGGAAGCATCCCGGTATTCGCCTGGAGTGATTTGGGGAAACAATGGAAAACCCAAATCTGGATGCCCGACGAGGATTCGAACCGGCGACCTCCAAAATGCAAGGCCAGAGCAATAACTGCTTACCCACCACGCTCGGTCACAACAATTAAATAACTGATTCTTGTGGAACATTTTTCTTAATTGCAGATTAAATATTATAAATAAATGATAATTTTTTGTCAACGAAACTGAATTTGTTTGTTTATTTATTTATCTATCTAGTTTAACTTCATTACCCACGAGGAAACTGTGATGTTTAAGTGTTTACTATTAATATAAAGAGAAGCAAATAAGAAATAGGGCCCGGTTAGCTGCGTGGTTGAACAGTAATAATGGAATTGAGAACGTCTTACGTTCAAACGTTGGTTGGTATATTATATTTTTTGTGCATGTTTTCCGTGTTTGTTTGCTTTTTTTTCACTACAGAATCATGTTTTTATTCGAAGAATTCATAAATGTTTTTTACCTAAGCGTTATTCAAGCGTTTGAATATAAATTGCTGCCACGCAAGAACACTTTTATGAAAAGATTTTCTTCCTCTTTTAATTTTTAAACATACCAGGGATACACTACCATGCAAAAAATACAGATGCACGGTGGAGAATAATGCAATTTATTTCAGAAGTGAGATCACTTGTAGACATTTCACGCTAATTTTGCAACAGTTGCGGAACGCTTTATGTCCCTTTTGTTGCAATTTTTAAGCAGTGATACAACAGACATAAATGCGTCTATTTAGGCGGTATTTACTTTAAACATACAAGTAATTTTTAGGTGTGCAAGTAACGTCCAATATCCTTTTTTAAGTCTTCTTTGGTTGTGTTTCAAATGGTTGTAATTCGCTTGTTATCCAAAAAGTTGTGAGGCCTTCAGAAAAAAAAAACTAAATTGTTGTATTGGTGGATTTTCGGGAAAAAATGAATATGAGATGCAACCAACTGCAACTAGTATTCAAACAAAACGACAACAGAAAACAAATGAAACATATTCAGAAGCGAGGATCAAATCTAATGACCCTAACCTTAGTGATACTGGCCTTAAACAACGTAATTGCGGTGTAAATGAGCTTCACGGAAAATGTTAAGTGACAATATGGTTAGTAGTAATATCAAATTGAAGTTGTTATCTTTTTAAGCAGCAGAGAATAAAATTCAGGGGTTATTTCTATAGCTAGCCCCCAAAATAAGGCGTCTATTTTCTATATTTTTCTGTTGTAGGCTTTTACAAAATTGTTCTCCGATTTTGTATTCAAAATGAACTTTCATTAATAAAAAGAAATAACCAGCAACAAACAATAAAAATAGTTGAAAACTTGGATATCAGGAAACGCTCCCTTCGCAGCTGCTGCGTGTACAGACATGTGACATCACGAAGTGTCGTTGGCTTGCGCCAGGCAGCAAAGCAGCATTTTGGCCGGCTTTTAAATACTTTAAATTTTAACTTTTAGTGTTACACAAAATAAGCCCTTCCGTCAAAAACACATAGTACCCGGTGAATATCGTATACCAATAAACAATTTAAAATCATTTTCAACAAGTAGTCAAATAGCCTATTGCGCCAGAATATTATTCCATATGACATTAAGGAGTGAAAATTAGCAAAATAAACTAGCTGCCTCATACGGAGGTCACCTATAGCTGAAGTTGTACGAATTGCAAATGGGGCTGCCCACAATCGCTTTAGTAAATCAGAAACATGTACCTTCCAATTTAAATTATGATCAATATGCAGAACCTAGAAATTTCACACACAGCTACCTCCTGAATGGACTGGCCTGCAAATTTTATGTCTATATCTGTAGGTAAACTGTGTGATGTACTGAATTGCATGTATTGAGTTTTATCCAAAGTTTAAAGACAAGCCATTAGCTGTAAACCATCTATTACTAAGTTCAAAGTCATAATTTGAAATATATTCTGTAGATAAATCTGGATTTTTTTAAATTTCTGTATTTGTGTCATCTGAAAATTGGACAAATTTTGAGTTTTTAGATGAAACATAGGGTAGATAATTTATGTATATTAAAAACAATAGTGGCCCCAATATAGAACCCTGAGGTACTCCACATCTGATTAATTCCTACTCAGGAAACAGTGGACCACTTTATGCAGAATTAAAATTCTCCATTGACACTTTCTGTTTTCTAATAAGAAGGTAAGAACTAAGCCATTTATTAACAGTGCCATCTATACCATAATACTTTAATTTCTGTATCGGAATTTTATTATCTACACAGCCAAATGTCTTAGATAAGTCACAAAAAATTCCCACAGGAATTAATTTATCTAAAATATTGTCAGTGAATGCAAATATAGCTTATTCTGTTGAATGACCCTTTTGAAAACCAGATAGTGATTTAATTAGAATATTATTATTTTTAAGGTGTTCATTAAACTCTACTGTGCATTGCTTTCTCGAAAACTTTGGAGAAGGCTGGTAGTAATGAAATAGGACGGTAATTCGATACGGCTGAATTATCTCCCTTTTTATATAGTGGTTTAACTGCAGCACATTTAAGCATTTCTGGAAAAGCACCCTCAAGCAAAGATATATTAAACAGATAACTTAGTATATTATTCTGTGGAGCACAGTTTACTTAATCTGTTGGAAATCCAATCATAACGACTTGAGTATTTGCTCTTAAGGGACCGGGTAATTTTCTTATTTCTGCTGGAGTAGCTAAATTTAGAGATATAGTGTTAAATTTTTCTTGGAAGCATGTTTTTGGGCAAGGAGAAGGGATGAAAGCAGTATGCAGAGAGGTACGCTTAGAAAATAACTGCGAGTTGTATCTATACACAGAAGGATGCAATTATTAATGTAAATTAAAATAAAAAAGCCAAGTGGATGTTTTGATGGTTATTTTTATTCTTTTGGTGGAATAGAAGAGAAGTATTGGCACCTTTTACTAGCAAGAAGGTTAGTAAAAAGTACAAAGAATATACGTGGCGTTCCGTGACAGACGAGATGCCATATCGTAAGAAGTAAAGAAGAAGGAGTACAATTTTTATATGTGGCGTTCCGTGACAGGACGAGAAGCCATATAGAGAAAGACAATTATTATATGTGGCGACCTGGACCAAGACGCAGAGCTAATTATTTTGCTCGGTAATCGAAGAATCTGTAATCTTCGGATTGAAGCGAGAAGAGGTAAGAGAACAAGGTAAAGATAAAAAGAAGAGAATTTGCGTAAGAAGATTGCAAGGAAAGAACGACGAGTTAACCTAAACAGGTTTAATAAGTATGTTAGTAGCATCTGGAAGTTTTGTGTAAATTTTTTGAAGGTTAAAATTTTCATTTGAACATGGAAATAATAGAGGTATGTGATTTGTTTGGGAGGACGAAACAGTGGATGGATAAAATAGTTTCTCTGAGATGTTATATGAAAGAAGTGGAGAAGTTCGATGTTGACGTAGGTAATATTGAGAGGATGATTGCATATTTTAATTGGGTGTGTGAACTGAATTTATCATACTGTGAAAAGTTAAAGAGGTATGAGTTAGTGAAAAATATAGAACTGTGTAAAACCAAGGTATGGTTAGAGTTTTCAAAGTATCGAGAGAGTATGAAGAAATACTGTGGGAGAAAGGATATGTTAAATATCAGTTCTGCCATATTGAAAATCGAGGATGAAACAGGGGTTATGGGTCGTAAATTAATTGAATATTGGGAAAATAGAAAATATGTACAGGTAAATGTTGAATCACGTAAGGATGATAAGCCAGATTATGACTATAATAACGTAGATGAAAGTACGGGAAAAGATATTGGTGGTAATGCTGGTGCCTTTTATGAGAATTCAACAACTAGCAACACTCAGAAGAACCCATGCAATGAAGAGAGTAATTCCATAAAAGAAATGTTGGCAATAATTATGCAGGAACAACGAAAAATGCAAGAAATGATTTTGCAAGGAGTAAAAGAAGAACTGAAAAAATCGGAACAGAGGATTGATCAGAATCATCAGCGAATAATGCAAGAGTGGATAAAGGGAAGAAATTGTAATAAAGCGATGGAAAAAGAAGTGGAACCGGAAACAGAAGGCTCGATAACGCAAGAGAGAAGAACTTGTAACGAAAAGTTAGGAATGGAGACTGAAGAAGACGAAAGAGAAAAGTTCCGTGAAGATAACCGAGGGTGTGACGAGAAAGTGAATGCAATGTCTGACAGTAGTGGACACTTGAAATGGTGGAAGTGTTTGGAGCAGATAGAAGAGAACAACGAGGTTAATAATACTGAGAATAGAGAAGTAGAGCAAAATGAGATAATTGGCCTTGTGAGAATGAACAAATGGGAAAACGACGACCAGATGATAAAGCAAGAAGAAAGAAAGAAGAGTGAAATGAATTTTACTTTCACGGATAATGATGAAGGAGATTACGAGTTGGAAGCGGAAGAAATGAATGAAGAAACCAAAGATGGAGAAGATTATGAAGATGCGGAAGAAAGTGAAAAAGACATTAGCAAGGAAGAAGAGAAGGGAGACTACATACTTTCGAGGGACAGAGTGGCGAGTAAGGAAGAAAGTGAAGAAGAAAATAAGATAAAAAGTTGGCTTATAAAGATCAAAACAGTGGGAGAAGATGATAAGAATGAATCAACCAGAGGCAAGGTGAAAAAGAAGAAAGGGCTAAATATGTACCATGAGGGCCACAACATTGTAAAGTACGAGTGGAAGAAAGGTTGCGGAGAGTGCAAGGAAGATGCAACGAAAGGGAAAGTGAAGATGAAGAGAATAATATATGAGAATCTGAGAATAGAGAGAATAATAATATTTCAAATTTAGTGGTGGCTTCAGATAATAATGACGTTTGGTATGGAGTTGATGTTTTAATGATGGGTGGTGTTGCAAATGATATGCTTGTGTTAATGAATCGTGATTGTCTGAAAGTGAACTATGCTTCAGTTATTATTAGATGTCAGAAGATTTATTGGGTTTTTGTGCGAATAATACCAAATTTTTGTATGATGAAAATAATTGTATTTCCAAAAAAAAAAAAAAAAAAGAAAAGCTTTTCCTATTTTGGAATGATTTTGCAAAGAAAAATTTGAAAAGCAGAAAGAAATCTTTTCATTGTCTTGGAGGGGCGATAAAACTCGCTGCCTCATCTTACGTACATGTTATTTTGGCAAAGCTTTTCATACCATCTTGTACTGTGAACATTTTTTTAGTGTTATTGGTAAGGTCAAATGTATTCTTTATTTTAGCAGTGATAGTTACTGATTGTTCTTTCTGGTAATGCACATATTAAGTGTAGTAGTTGTTGTCGTAGGTAAGGAATGAATGGAACAGTGTTAAAAAATATGTGTGTATAGGGGTGAATGATGTGAAATTATATCACACAAAAATTTGACAAATTTTTGGTGATATAATTTCACATCATTCACCCCTATACACACATATTTTTTAACACTGTTCCATTCATTCCTTACCTACGACAACAACTACTACACTTAATATGTGCATTACCAGAAAGAACAATCAGTAACTATCACTGCTAAAATAAAGAATACATTTGACCTTACCAATAACACTAAAACAAATGTTCACAATACCAAAATAACATGTACGTAAGATGAGGCAGCGAGTTTTATCGCCCCTCCAAGATCAATGAAAAGATTTCTTTCTGCTTTTCCAATTTTTCTTTGCAAAATCATTCCAAAATAGGAAAAGCTTTTTTTTTTTTTTGGAAATACAATTCTTTTCATCATACAAAAATTTGGTATTATTCGCACAAAAACCCAATAAATCTTCTGACATCTAATAATAACTGAAGCATAGTTCACTTTCAGACAATCACGATTCATTAACACAAGCATATCATTTGCAACACCACCCATCATTAAAACATCACTCCATACCAAACGTCATTATTATCTGAAGCCACCACTAAATTTGAAATATTATTATTCTCTCTATTCTCAGATTCTCATATATTATTCTCTTCATCTTCACTTTCCCTTTCGTTGCATCTTCCTTGCACTCTCCGCAACCTTTCTTCCACTCGTACTTTACAATGTTGTGGCCCTCATGGTACATATCGAGCCCTTTCTTCTTTTTCACCTTGCCTCTGGTTGATTCATTCTTATCATCTTCCCCACTGTTTTGATCTTTATAAGCCAACTTTTTATTCTTATTTTCTTCTTCACTTTCTTCCTTACTCGCCACTCTGTCCCTCGAAAGTACGTAGTCTCCCTTCTCTTCTTCTTTGCTAGTCTCTTTTTCACTTTCTTCCGCATCTTCATAATCTTCTCCATCTTTGGTTTCTTCGTTCATTTCTTCCGCTTCCAACTCGTAATCTCCTTCATCCTTATACGTGAAAGCAAAATTCATTTCCTTCTTTCTTCTTCTTCTATTTTCTGGTCACTGTTTTCACATTCTTTTGCAAGGCCAATTATCTCATTTTGCTCTACTTCTCTCTTCTCAGCATTATTAACCTCGTTGTTCTCTTCTATCTGCTCCAAACACTCCCACCATTTCAAGTGTCCACTACTGTCAGACATTGCATTCATTTTCTCGTCACACCCTCGGTTATCTTCACTGAACTTTTCTCTTTCGTCTTCTTCAGTCTCCATTCCTAACTTTTCGTTACAAGTTCTTCTCTCTTGCCTTATCGAGCCTTCTGTTTCCGGTTCCACTTCTTTTTCCATCGCTTTATTACAATATCTTCCCTTTATCCACTCTTGCATTATTTGCTGATGATTCTGATCAATCCTCTGTTCCGATTTTTTCAGTTCTTCTTTTACTCCTTGCATAATCATTTCTTGCATTTCTTGTTTCATTTCTTGTTGTTCCTGCATAATTATTGCCAACATTTCTTTTATGGAATTACTCTCTTCATTGCATGGGTTCTTCTGAGTGTTGCTAGTTGTTGAATTCTCATAAAAGGCACCAGCATTACCACCAATATCTTTTCCCGTACTTTCATCTACGTTATTATAGTCATAATCTGGCTTATCATCCTTACGTGATTCAACACTTACCTGTACATCTTTTCTATTTTCCCAATATTCAATTAATTTACGACCCATAACCCCTGTTTCATCCTCGATTTTATATATGGCAGAACTGATATTTAACATATCCTTTCTCCCACAGTATTTCTTCATACTCTCTCGATACTTTGAAAACTCTAACCATACCTTGGTTTTACACAGTTCTATATTTTTCACTAACTCATACCTCTTTAACTTTTCACAGTATAATAAATTCACTTCACACACCCAATTAAAATATGCAATCATCCTCTCAATATTACCTACGTCAACATCGAACTTCTCCACTTCTTTCACATAACATCTCAGAGAAACTATTTTATCCATCCACTGTTTCGTCCTCCCAAACAAATCACATACCTCTATTATTTCCATGTTCAAATGAAAATTTTAACCTTCAAAAAATTTACACAAAACTTCCAGATGCTACTAACATACTTATTAAACCTCTTTAGGTTAACTCGTCGTTCTTTCCTTGCAATCTTCTTACGCAAATTCTCTTCTTTTTTATCTTTACTTGTTCTCTTACCTCTTCTCGCTTCAATCCGAAGATTACAGGTTTCTTCGATTACCGAGCTAAATAATTAGCTCTGCGTCTTGGTCCAGGTCGCCACATATAATAATTGTTCTCCTTCTCTATATGGCTTCTCGTCTCTGTCACGGAACGCCACATATAAAAATTGTACTCCTTCTTCTTTACTTCTTACGATATGGCATCTCGTCTGTCACGGAACGCCACGTATATTCTTTGTACTTTTTACTAACCTTCTTGCTAGTAAAAGGTGCCAATACTTCTCTTCTATTCCACCAAAAGAATAAAAATAACCATCAAAACATCCACTTGGCTTTTTTATTTTAATTTACATTAATAATTGCATCCTTCTGTGTATAGATACAACTCGCAGTTATTTTCTAAGCGTACCTCTCTGCATACTGCTTTCATCCCTTCTCCTTGCCCAAAAACATGCTTCCAAGAAAAATTTAACACTATATCTCTAAATTTAGCTACTCCAGAGAAATAAGAAAAATTACCCGGTCCCCTTAAGAGCAAATACTCAAGTCGTTATGATGGGATTTCCAACAGATTAATAAATGTGCTCCACAGAATAATATACTAAGTTATCTGTTTAATATATCTTTGCTTGAGGGTGCTTTTCCAGAAATGCTTAAATGTGCTGCAGTTAAACCACTATATAAAAAGGGAGATAAGGCAGCCGTATCGAATTACCGACCATTTCATTACTAACAGCCTTCTCCAAAGTTTTTGAGAAAGCAATGTACAATAGAGTTTATGAACATCTAAAAATAATAATATTCTAATAAATCACAATTTGGTTTTCAAAAGGGTCATTCAACAGAACAAGCTATATTTGCATTCACTGACAATATTTTAGATAAATTAATTCCTGTGGGAATTTTTTGTGACTTATCTAAAGCATTTGACTGTGTAGATCATAAAATTCTGATACAGAAACTTAAGTATTATGGTATAGATGGCATGTTAATAAATGGCTTAGTTCTTACCTTCTAAATAGAAAACAGAAAGTGTCAATGGAGAATTTTAAGGCTGCCTTAAGAGGTCCACTGTTTTCTGAGTGGAAATTAATCAGATGTGGAGTACCTCAGGGTTCTATATTGGGGCCACTATTGTTTTTAATATAATAAATGATCTACCCTGTGTTTCATCTAAAAACTCAAAATTTGTCCAATTTGCAGATGACACAAATAGGAATTAAAAACACTCCAGATTTATCTACAGAATATATTTCAAATTATGTCTTTGAACTGATAATAAATGGTTTACAGCTAATGGCTTGTCTTTAAACTTTGATAAAACTCAGTATATGCAATTCAGTACATCACACAGAGTTAACACATATAGACATAAAATTTGCAGGCCAGTCCATTCAAGAGGTAGATAGTGTGAAATTTCTAGGTTTGTATTGATCATAATTTAAATTGGAAAGTACATGTTTCTGACTTACTAAAGCGATTGGGCAGCCCATTTGCAATTCGTACAATTCAGCTTAGGTGACTCCGTATGAGGCAGCTAGTTTATTTTGCTTATTTTCACTCCTTATTGTCATATGGAATAATATTCTGGGCAATAGGCTATTTGATTACTTGTTTGAAAATGATTTTAAATTGTTTATTGGTATACGATATTCACCGGGTACTATGTGTTTTTGACGGAAGGGCTTATTTTGTGTAACACTAAAAGTTAAAATTTAAAGTATTTAAAAGCCGGCCAAAATGCTGCTTTGCTGCCTGGCGCAAGCCAACACACTCGTGATGTCACATGTCTGTACACGCAGCAGCTGCGAAGGGAGCGTTTCCTGATATCCAAGTTTTCAACTATTTTTATTGTTTGTTGCTGGTTATTTCTTTTTATTAATGAAAGTTCATTTTGAATACAAAATCGGGAACAATTTTGTAAAAGCCTACAACAGAAAAATATAGAAAATAGACGCCTTATTTTGGGGCTAGCTATAGAAATAACCCCTGAATTTTATTCTCTGCTGCTTAAAAGATAACAACTTCAATTTGATATTACTACTAACCATATTGTCACTTAACATTTTCCGTGAAGCTCATTTACACCGCAATTACGTTGTTTAAGGCCAGTATCACTAAGGTTTGGGTCATTAGATTTGATCCTCGCTTCTGAATATGTTTCATTTGTTTTCTGTTGTCGTTTTGTTTGAATACTAGTTGCAGTTGGTTGCATCTCATATTCATTTTTTCCCGAAAATCCACCAATACAACAATTTAGTTTTTTTTTTTCTGAAGGCCTCACAACTTTTTGGATAACAAGCGAATTACAACCATTTGAAACACAACCAAAGAAGACTTAAAAAAGGATATTGGACGTTACTTGCACACCTAAAAATTACTTGTATGTTTAAAGTAAATACCGCCTAAATAGACGCATTTATGTCTGTTGTATCACTGCTTAAAAATTGCAACAAAAGGGACATAAAGCGTTCCGCAACTGTTGCAAAATTAGCGTGAAATGTCTACAAGTGATCTCACTTCTGAAATAAATTGCATTATTCTCCACCGTGCATCTGTATTTTTTGCATGGTAGTGTATCCCTGGTATGTTTAAAATTAAAAGAGGAAGAAAATCTTTTCATAAAAGTGTTCTTGCGTGGCAGCAATTTATATTCAAACGCTTGAATAACGCTTAGGTAAAAACATTTATGAATTCTTCGAATAAAAACATGATTCTGTAGTGAAAAAAAGCAACAAACACGGAAAACATGCACAAAAAATATAATATACCAACCAACGTTTGAACGTAAGACGTTCTCAATTCCATTATTACTGTTCAACCACGCAGCTAACCGGGCCCTATTTCTTATTTGCTTCTCTTTATATTAATAGTAAACACTTAAACATCACAGTTTCTTCGTGGGTAATGAAGTTAAACTAGATAGATAAATAAATAAACAAACAAATTCAGTTTCGTTGACAAAAAATTATCATTTATTTATAATATTTAATCTGCATTTAAGAAAAATGTTCCACAAGAATCAGTTATTTAATTGTTGTGACCGAGCGTGGTGGGTAAGCAGTTATTGCTCTGGCCTTGCATTTTGGAGGTCGCCGGTCGAATCCTCGTCCGGGCATCCAGATTTGGGTTTTCCATTGTTTCCCCAAATCACTCCAGGCGAATACCGGGATGCTTCCTTCAAAAATGGCATCGCTGAATTCCTTACCGTTCCATGTCCTCAGTCATATCCCGCCTCTAATGACCTCACGTCTACGGCGCGTAAAGCCATAAGTAAAAAAAAATGTTGTGCTTACCATATACGTACATTATAGCTTGAATTTTTCTCGTCAATATCTCCTAAAACCACTAATTTAATTTATAATTTTAGTCATTCTTATAAAAGATCTCTGTTAATCTCTAACTTTCAATTTAAATATAAATGATTCTCAATTAAGGCTGTAACATTTTTAAGCACCGTAGAATAAAGTCAGGGTTGTTTCTATAGCTAGCCCCACAAATAAGACGTCGTTTTTGATATTTTTTCGCTTTAAGCTTTTGTATTCGAAATGAATTTAATTAACAACATGAAATAAACACAACAACAAGAAAAGTATTGAAAACTTGCATAATAGGAACACTCCATTCCAAGCCGCAGTGTTTACAGAAATGTGACGTCAGTAAAGCGACCACCAATCCTAGAGCGTTTTCAGTTACATGACCAGAGGTAAGAAAAATCTAATTTTTATTAAAAATAATCCACTTATCAGTAGTGTTCTAATAAGGTTCCTGGCCCATAGTTCACTTTTCCGCCACCAGAGGGCAGCACCAACTGATGGCGCTAGTGTCGCCCGTGTGACGTCACTAGTTCACTTGGCGGTCACCATAGGGCGCCACCTGTCAACCGCACTGCTTGTCACCACGCGGCCTACACCACTAACCTCAATGTACACGGATATTTCTGAGTGTACCGTTACTCGGCAAGGCTGACGCAGCGGTGAGCAGCACGCACTCAACGCGGCGTGGCTGAGGCGGTGGTGAAAGCAGTATCCCTCGGCGATCAACGGTTTCCTTTAGGCACTATTCCTGGTGTGAGCGGACTGGATTACTTTTCCACAAGACAGTTTTTTGCCGTTCGTTTTTTTTTTTTTTTTTTTTTTTTGTAACAGTTTAACGTCCCTTTTTAACAACGTGGTCTTTAGAGACGGGAAAGGATGGGGCAAGGAATGGGAAGGAATTCGGCCATGGCCTTTTGAAGGAAGCATCCCGGCATTTACCTGGAGTGATTTGGGAAACCATGGAAAACCCAAATCTGGATGCCCGGACGGGATTCGAACCGCCGTCCTCCCGAATGCGAGGCCAGAACGCTATCCGTTACACCACCACGCTCGGTCTTTGCCGTTCGTGACAGAGTATAAATTCTGTGCCAACCTTCTTCTCATCCTCATTGATCATCAGTATCTTACAGAGTTAACAACATGGATCGTGCGTCAGGTTTTTCTCCAGTACTGACTGCTGAAGACATTGATCAGTATTTGGCAAATGGTGAGTTAATTTTCTGTTATTAATTGTTATTAATTATTATTATAAATAAGTAAGTTATAAATAAATAGTAAATTTTATTTTACAGTCTTCCTACATCTCACAACAAATCAGTGATGAATTTCTAACCAGTAAGGGTTTTTTGTTGCTGATAAATTTACTTGTTTTGATATGACTAATTATTTTTATTCCTATTGTAGACTCACGATCGGTAACCATGGCCGACCTTGAGGTGCGATACAATCTTGCAGGCGGTAAGTGATTAACATAATTTTATATCAGAGATTGTTTTTTTATTCACATTGTTTCAGATTAATTATTTTTCGTCTGAATATTTAATGCATATGTGACTTTTTTGTTGCAGATGCCTCTGATGATGTGAATAATATGCTGTTGATTTTACCAGTAAGTAGCTAATACTTTAATTTCGTGTGAATGCTTAAAGCATATGATTGACATTATTTATTTTGTTGTAGATGTGAGTGAATGTGCTTTTCCTGAGATTTCCACTCAGGAAATTGTAGATTGTTTTACTACTGGCAAGTGTTTAATACTTTAAATAATATTCGTGTGAATACTTAGTGTATGTGACTGACATTATTTATTTTGTTGCAGATGATGTGAATACTGTTGATTTTACTAGTATGCAACCTACACACAAACGGAATGCAACCCATGAAGACGGTCCATCAAAAAGGATTAAAATGTGAGGTAATGTATTCATTTTATTGACTGCTTTGTTTTCCAAACTTGTAACTATGAATCTAATTTTTTTATGTCTATTTTCAGATGTTTATATGTCACCTTCGGACATGGGGGAACTGTGGGGTATTCCAACAGTCGACATAAACCAACCCAGCACCAGTGCGAGGGATATTCCAAAAGTGGACATAACACAACCCAGCACCAGTGCGTGGGCAGATCCAATTGATGAGGATCTACTAGCCACTCTGTGGCCAGTAGAAGCACTCTGGGCGACAGACGAACCATCGTCCAGTGGCTGCCAACACAAAAGCAACCGTTAACGAGGGTGATG
>JARYHS010006304.1:0-21586 GCA_031002005.1 Vandiemenella viatica
TCTCCTAGGTTTTCCTTGGACCTGCCCACTCCTGTTCGCAATCGATTTAAGGAACGCCTGACTTTCCAGTCCTCTGCGTGACCAGGTTGCAAGCGCTCTGCAACAGCCAGTGGTCCCGAGATGTCAGGGACCTTCATTTTCCACAACTGTACTTTTGCCTTTTCAGGTGACCCAATTAGTTCTCAGGAAGCTTTTCTGGACTCGAGTCTCTTGGCTGGTGGTGTATGGCCATGCTGCGGAGGAGCACTTTTCAGTTCTACTTTTTTCCTCTCCTTGTTCGCAACCACTTCTCTGCGGATACTGGGTGGTGCAATCCCTGAAAACTGGTAAAGCCTGTCAACTGGGGTAGGCTTTTGGCAGCCTGTCCCTAGCCTACAGGTGTTATTAAGGGCTACCTCCAACAGATTCCATGATTTATATAAAAAAATAGAGAATAAAAAAATATTATTGATTAGAGGGCGTAATAAATATTTTTTCTTGATAATTCATCTATCCCTATAAACCAGAACATAGTCATTATTATCAACATCATTATCAGTGTTCTGCCGTAAGGCAGGTCTTCACATGGCTGTTCTCCATGTTCTTTTCACATGTAGTCATACCATGCACGGCTAGGAAAATATTAGTGTAGCAGTATTGTAGGGTTGTTGTATTGCCACCTGCCTGGGAAACGTGTTATTATGTTCTACGTGATATAGGTGTATTTTTTGTTCCTAAAATATGTATGTTATGATGCGAACATTACGAATTGTCATGCGATTCGCCTTTATTACTGAGAAAACCGCATAAAAACTACAATCAGGACGTCCTGCAGGCGGGGAAAAGAACTCGATTCTGGTCCCGTTCTACCACCCAATATGGCGACGCCTTAAGATGAACACCCACACTGAGGTGTGCCTTTAATCCAAAAGCGTAAGAGTCAGTCGTGATTTTTTTGAAAACTCTTTAGAACCAACACTGACTGGGGCTACTTGACAACGCTAACAAAATCGCTTAGTTGCGTGGGACGTTACTACCCGCCTCTGTTCATGAGTATCCGACGCTAAGTAAAACTACCCTTCCTCCAGGCCTCTGTCGAGAGAATGACCATTGTAACGATGGACTAGCACTTCAAAGCCGTAAACGACGTAAAAATTCCCCTCTCCCTTCCTCTCCGACCACAAATGAGAAAAGCAAGGACTACAGCTTTCCACGATTGTTTTTAACACTTTAATTTTGTGACTATTGTATTCCTGCTTGTCTGAAACAGAGACTGTTGTAAGCGGAGTTAACATCCTGCATTCCAACTTATTGGCTGCCCACAAACACGTTGTTACTAGGTGAGCCGCGAGCCCGCTCGTAATACTTTTAGTCATTTGCGTTGGGCCTGCCACAAACAGACCGAGAATCACAGGTAGTCACTCGTGCACCCGTGTTTGGAGCGCCTTCTGGGCGGATGCGTAATCTGCTAACAGGATTTCACGACGGCACACAGAAGACGGCGCCCGGGAAGGCAACCTGAGGAGTATCACATCACATGCGCCGCAGTTCAACTTTTCGTGAGGTACAGACCTGGTATCTGGTACTCTCAGCTAACCCAAGATTATGAAATAGCATAAAATTAACGGCATTTATTTATTTCACGTGTCCGGAATATAACATTACAAGTTGAAAGAAATTAAAAGAAATAAAATTAATTCATTAATGTCAAGCTTATAGACTACAGGACAAAGATCAAATTGAATGTATAGACCAGAATTCTGCAATCCTGATGGCCAACTCATTTGCCCTAAAAATGTCGTTGGTAGGTAGGTTTCTGTATAGCAGGAGATGTGGGTACTGCAGCTTACCACATTCACATAATTCGTTTGCAGTAGTGTAACCGCATCTGCATCGGGACACTTAAGTTATCAGTCTATTTAGTGATTTACATACAGAATGGCCGGTGTCTCTTTGACATTCCTCCAATGATCTTCAGGTACCGAATTTCGCCACAATTCTACACGGCGAGCTCCAGGTAAAGATGTAGTGGCTGTAGTTGTCTGTATGAAGCTCTTTCTTGACTTTAGCCTGTCGTATGACAGAGTCATCCACAACGACTATTGATAATTAGTTAATTAATATTCAGATATTTTTGTAATATTAATTTATCTAAATTGTAAATATTATAAATAATAGGGTTAATTCGTAGGTGAATAATTATGTGTTAAACCCGGGCAGCCAGATTTATTATTATATGATTTAATTTCTGTGCAAAACTTGCTGTTCAGAAAATATTAAATGTGGGAAGTTTGAACCGCAGTTGAAAATGCTCAGTGTCGCCGACTTGCTGACGCCTCCGCTCACAAAGGGGTGGCACGCGGGAACCGTTACCTGCCTAGTGTACGGACCTCATCCCTTCCCATTGCCCCGACAAGGTCAAGCAAAATGTGCGGGAACGGGTAGCAAATGTTAGCGACGACACGAAGCACGTGATGATGGACATATATCAATGCACCAATCGTAAACGGATACAGGGGTTCACAGTTGTTAATTCAAGGCTTCTGTTCCATGTGCGGGGAGAGGAAAGCTGGCTTTGCCGCGACAAGAGGACACGACGCCATATTCGACTACACTTGCTGCCGAGACGAGTTACAGTGCGGACGTGTCACCCGACACGCCCTTAGCCGTTAATCAGTGACTGTGTCTGGTCGCATAGTCTGGCTCAGATGGGCTGGAAGCTGAGCGGTCCACCTGCCAGAGATTGTAAGCTGATGTGCTAGCGCGGACATATCCGCAAATCTGGCATTCGTTGCAGCAGTGGCACAGAGCGTGTCACACCACGTCGAGAAGATGCGATTACGGTAAAGTACCGACGTATAGGTCCACAGTTCCATTGGGTTTTAACGAGGCTTGCTAACCCGTAAACGGCTCCTGAGATAAGACTCTGCTCCCATCATAACAATTACTGAGCTAACCAATATTTCATGTTCATAACTTCAAATTCAAAGCATCTTGCTCATTGTTTTAAATTCAAACGATGCTTTTAACTTTAAACGGCGCCCCTGGGATTCTTTTGTAAATGTTAACTTTAAGTTGTTGGCCTGTAATGCCACTTTAAAACATGTTGACTTTGCAAAATCATTGAGATATCTAAATCAGTTTTATGTTTGCTTTTATCCGGCGGATTGTAAATGTCGGGTATTGCTTGTTTGTTGTCTTTGGGTTATGTTTAACGTAACGTTAACTATACCCGGCCTTGTATAAGCCAGAAGACTAAATAAATTTAGTATAATTTTGTGTAAAACTAACTTCTTGTAGAAATCATGGTTCTAGTTCACCATTTAACTAAATAACCAACTTATTGGATGTCATACATATTATTAATAATTATATTTCATCAACGTATTGGCTCCCCCCCCTCCCTAACCGGCGGTACAATACAAGCCTTGTGTGTTAAGGTTCCAAACAAAGGGTGTCTAGGTTCTGTTCCCTGCTTCTTCTTCTCCATATCTGCAGCTGTGTTTCTTCGAATGTCTGCTGGTGCTATACCCATGGTTTGGTATATTTTGTTGACAGGAGTTGGTTTCAGGCAGCCTGTTACATTGCGACCAGTATCATTCAGGGTTATTACTGCCTGCCTAGCATGTGCAGAATTAATAACTTGCCACTAAAAAACTAGCTTTTGATTCATAAGTAAGTTTATGCTGTAAATATAAATAAAGAGATCATATTCGGAAACTAGGCCAAACGGGTAGTATTAAAAAAAAAGGCAGAATATTTCGCACTTATTAATACACAAAAAGATTAGGAAGATTTGCAAAATGACAAAATACTTTCCAAAAATATATCATATAATTATTTACAATGCCATCTTCTAATAGTCATTCTTCTTTTCCCAGCATTTTGGGGTTGGCTGCTGTAACTCCGTAAATGTCTGACCGGCCGCCACGAGTTTGTACTCGAAATTAAATACTAAAAGTCACGGAAGGAGTCACACTTACATAAATAGAACAACTTTTCATAGAAACAATCATCACTCGTTTATTACGTGAAAAACAAGTTCACAAGTATGCTCCACGATACAGCGTCGTAAACTCACCAGGTTTGAGTGATTTATAATCGGACTTCGGAGATTGAAGATTGCCTGGTCCAATTAAGCAGTGAATACGATCGAGCATTTATAAAACCGTCACTCACACAACACAGTATCCTATGTCACTGTCCGCAGTTTTTGTTTGAGCATGCAACACTCTCCGACAGTCGTTGACATCGCTCCTAAAACTGTTAATACACTTTCAAATATTCCTTTTAGACCAGCTCATATTCACCAGCACATGGAGCAATTCACAATAAACTGACGCGTACGCACGCTTACTCTAGCCACGCGCCATCTTAACTCTTCCTTACTCTACTACTCAGATAGTCCGCTCTGCAGCAACCAATCGATCGTATCGTTACACTGCCTTTGACGAATTTTACTCATCGTTAGAATGGAGCAATTTAAAGGTTTGATTTTCTGCCGCTTGCCAAAGCTGACGCCAAGTATGTTATAACTAATGGGTCGTACTAAGTACTAATGGAGGAAGTGGAGTGATGCCATACGTCTATGAAACGTGTAACAATATTCTGTGGTTTTGTGTGTGATAAATGTATTTGTTTGTTTGTGAAATATGTAGATATTGGGAACCATCATGGCATTCGCCTTGATGGCTGCGGAAAACCGCAAAAACCTCAGTCAGGGCTGCCGGAATGCGCTCTCGTTGGACCTTCCCCATACAGTGTGCGGCGCCGCAGCACGCTGAGCCTCACTGGCGGGCAAGGCGTGCACCGCACGCGGGCGGCACATCCAGGGGGGCGGAAAATCGAGTGATCATCTGTCGCCGCACGAAATAAACTTGCAGTGCCGGAAATAGGGGGCGGAAAATTTAATGGTCGAAGGGGCGACAATTTCACAGTTTTTAGACCCGGCTCGGAAAATTCCTAGATCCACCACTGGCTGTAGTTAGGCAGGGGGCGGCATTATCGGTATTACACAAGGGCGTTCAAATTGCTAGACGCAGGTCTGCCGGCGGGTTCCTCTCCTAATAATCATCACACAGCAAAGTTCACCGAAGGGAATAATATAAATACACACACACATACAGGGTGTTACAAAAAGGTACGGCCAAACTTTCAGGAAACATTCCTCACACACAAACAAAGAAAATATGTTATGTGGACATGTGTCCGGGAACGCTTACTTTCCATGTTAGAGCTCATTTTAGTTTCGTTTCCACCTACGCTCAATGGAGCACGTTATGATGATTTCATACGGGATACTCTACCTGTGCTGCTAGAAGATGTGCCTTTACAAGTACGACACAACATGTGGTTCATGCACGATGGAGCTCCTGCACATTTCAGTCGACGTGTTCGTACGCTTCTCAATAACAGATTCAGTGGCCGATGGATTGGTAGAGGCGGACCAATTCCATGGCCCCCACGCTCTCCTGACCTCAACCATCTTGACTTCCATTTATGGGGGCATTTGAAAGCCCTTGTCTACGCAACCCCGGTACCAAATGTAGAGACTCTACGTGCTCGTATTGTGGACGGCTGTGATACAATACGCCATTCTCCAGGGCTGCATCAGCGCATCAGGGATTCCATGCGACGGAGGGTGGATGCATGTATCCTCGCTAACGGAGGACATTTTGAACATTTCCTGTAACAAAGTGTTTGAAGTCACGCTGGTACGTTCTGTTGCTGTGTGTTTCCATTCCATGTTTAATGTGATTTGAAGAGAAGTAATAAAATGAGCTCTAACATGAAAAGTAAGCGTTCCCGGACACATGTCCACATAACATATTTTCTTCTTTGTTTGTGTGTGAGGAATGTTTCCTGAAAGTTTGGCCATACCTTTTTGTAACACCCTGTATATATATATATATATATATATATATATATATATATGTGTGTGTGTGTGTGTGTGTGTGTGTGTGTGTGTGTGTGTGTGTGTTGTTAGCAAAACCAACGTTCGTCAAAGAAATAACGGGATTTAAACCCAAAGTAAATTTTGCAAAATTTTAACTGTTCAAATTTTAGTAAACCTCAAGGTCATTAGAAGTGGGAAAAGGAACACAAAGGAATTCGGTCATGTACGTATAAATTTCGCCTCGACTGATTTGGCGATACTATTGAAAACACGAATATCAATGGCCGAACGGGGATTCGAATCCACATCCTCACGAATGCGAGGCCAGAGCGTTACTGCTCACCCACCACGATTGTTACAGTTAGAAATGAGTACTGTTAAGAGAATGAAACCCGAGGGAAAGAAGTTTTCATATGACGTAATACTGAACAAAGAAACGAAAACAGAATACAAATACACAATTTACTACAGAATAAAGTATCCTATTACAAGGATAAATGCATGATTTAACTGTAAAGCGTTAAATCTGGCAACAAATGCAAACTTAAGTTGAAATCAACTATCGTACTGAATGTCGGGGAGAAGATACCAGTTGTAAAATCACTGCGGAATAATTACATATTTTCTCACAGATTAGAAGATGTAGCTCTATACCTCAACGTTGATTGGATTCGAAGCATTGTTGTAAAATAATGTTTTTAATGTGCATCTCAAAGTAAAAAAAAAAAAAAAAAAAAAAGTGAAGATTTCTTGCGTCCATCAGTCTTCATATTTTTGAATCAGCTAATAAATGAAAAAGAACAACTAAATAGATTCCATTAAACAATATTGAAGAAGACATTTGTAAAATGAACTTTACTGAGTAAGCAAAATTTATTTCTTTTTTACTTTTTTTTAACTTATGGCTATTGTCATTAGAGGCGGGATGAGACTGCGGTAAGGAACGGGAAGAAACTGGGCCATGGCCTTTTTGAAGGAAACTTCCTTTTTCGCCCGGAGTGATTTGAGGAAGCCATGGAAAACCAAATCTGGATGCCCGGACGGAGATTCAAACCGACGGTGTCCTCCTGAATGCGAGGCCAGAACGTTAACCGCTCACCCTCCACGCTCAGTATTCTATTTTAGAAATACTACCTGTTACCCCCATCTTTGCTTTATTCCCCTATTTGTGTGAACGAATTTAAAATAACCCGATGTATGTCAGAATTAAATTAGGAAAACAGAAAGTAAAGTGAATGAAATATACAAACTTTCACCAAATTTACCTGGTTTTTAAGCAGTTTATCTCACCCAGAAAACTTGGTATCCTTCAGATAAAAGCAAGTTGGTAATTGAGTGAATTGTTGTTGGTAAATTTATAATGCTGTAAATAGTAGTAAAAAATGAGAGACGTACAAATCAACAAGTGTTTAATGTTTGAATAATGTTGTGAACTGTAAATAATAATCTTAGTGGTGTGTTTATCTCTGACGAGTATGTTAAATCTGTTTGTGATAGTATAGCATCTTTTCAAATGTATCTATATATATTTATGTAATATAGATTATGTAAAAAAAGGTTGGATTAACTGTTGCACCGAGGAAAATAAAAACAGGAAACTTAGCGATAAACACCTATCAATAATGAAAAACAATTGCTAACACCTTGGGGAAATTTCGTTCAATGTAGTTTGTGTTAAAAACAAGTCAGGCGAATATGTGTGTACATAATTTTGTAATTGTACAGACATTAAATAATAGATTTGGGTTTTCCATGGTTTCCCCAAATCACTCCAGGCGAATGCAGGGATGCTTCGTTCAAAAAGGCAATGGCCGAATTCCTTCCCGTTCCTTGTATCCAATCCCAACCCGCCTCTAATGACCTTAGCCGTCGACGAGGCGTAAAACCATAAGTAAGTAGTAAGATATTAATCAGCTGTTTTTCTGTCGGTTTTTATGCTTAGATTTTTTGTTAAAGAAGACTCATGAATGTAAACGCCGTTAAACTGATACCTAACAGGTTTGCTCTAAAGACCTGTCCTTGGCAACTTGCATAGAAAAATCTAAAAAATGCATTATAAAATTTTGAAGTTAATGAAAGATTTTTATAATCCGGCCCAGACGCGGGGTAAGGTAGGGTCATCAGACATCCCGCAGATTTTAATCAATTAAACTGTGATAACCCATTAAAAATGTATTGCAAGTTTTTTCGTGATATCGGAAGAAACTGATAATTATAAACTTCTATATACGTCGTGTGTAGAGGACAAATCAATAGCGATAAAACTTACGCCATTACTTCATACAGATGGAAGTAGTTCCATGTATATTCCGACCTATCCTACCTTGACCAGAATTATACCTAAAACTACCCGGCATAGCATCAAGTATTAAGATTTCACTGGATCTTTTTAATTTTCTTTGTTTACTATGACACTAGTACCTAATTATGTTATCAAGAAATTCATTTTATTAGAAATAATAATTTTCTTATTGGATCATTCAAGGAAAAAAACGTATTTTCTTACATTTGTTAAAACCATCCTCAGTTATCAGTCAAGTATATACGACATGAAATTAAACACAGTTGCTTATACGTTACTGAATAATGAGGTAAAATTTTTTAAAAAACTTTCAATGTGTGAAACTCGGTAAGAGCGAATCTTACGAAAGTTGTATACTAAAGTTATTTTCGTAAGGGACAAGAATTTAGACGACCTAAGCTCTATGAGCCTACATACGTGGTCAGCACACCCAACGATCAGCCATTGGTCAACTCTGCTTACTCACTGTCTGGCAGCCTGCACGCGTTTGCTTTGTTGTCCTCTGCCGCTATGAATGTTAACAACGTGAAACATAAAACCTTTCATAAACAATGTGTGTCCAGATGGAATTCGTAATTTCGTTTTACGCGAGGAGAAAACACCCGCGCATGAAATACACAACCCGCTGTGTCGTGTGATTGATGCTAATCACGTTCCTTTAATACTAGGAGAATAATGTTTTTTTTTTTTTTTTTTTTTTTTTTTTTTTTTAAATGTGTTTGATCTGTAAATTTGTTTACCTCAAAAAAACAAAATCATTTCTTATCCTTATAAACGGTTGTGAAATAAAGAAAAATAAATTAACAAAAGGCCAATGGTAATTTATAAATTATTTTAATTTCCTCTTGAAACATTACTTTCCTTGAGGGTTGACAGTATTTCATTCCCGTTTCTGTTTAATGATTTCACCTGAAGTGTTTCAATTTCGTTCACAAAATGTATTGAAAGTTATATTATGAGGTGCTTAATAGACAGTATTCGACAGTGCAGCGATTAGACTTACTTATTATTGATTACTAAGCCCCGGATTTTTAGGATCTAAAAAACCAGATTTAGGTTTATTCAGTTCACGTTTTAGGCTTTTATAGGTTTTTAAAATTCTGATTTAGGAATTTACTCATTTTTAAGGGAAATAAAATTTAAAACATGTAATATATACTGCCGTAGTATTAAAAACATTGTGACTTTATTGTCAAGTACTCCTTAAAAACTTCTAACATAACATTTCCCGTTCACATTAAAACATGCAAGATAACCCACTATTATGTTCAACACATTTTGTCTTTATTGTGGATTGTAACCATTTATTTAAAACTTCTAATATGACATTGAACAATAATGCATCTATGACCTCCGTGATGCTCTCATAGTTTTCTGCATAATATATTGTGGCTGAGAGCCAGGTCTGCCATCGTGTCACTACTGGCTCGGGAGGGAGGGGTATTGATGGAAGCTCTTCCCTGAAAGTAACTACTTGACTTGCCACTTTGAGGAATATTTTCTTCATTGAAGAAATGTATCGTTAACTACCCGGTGAAGCCCTAGAGCTAGGCAGGTGACAAGCGCTATTCGGGGATGGAATGCCTTCAAACACTTCACTGTTTTAATCATATAAGCTGCACTGTCTGTCACAAACAAACGCAATCTATCCTCGTGATCTGGATCTGGCCACAACACCTTTAATGCATCCCTTACAGCAACTGCCACAGTAGAGTGGTTTGTCATTGGAAGTTCTCTGCACATAATGGCATAGGGTTTACTAGGTTCTTCACATGCGAGCTAGCCCACAACAATGCTGTCAGTATCTGCCGCAGGCATCTGTCGTCTCATCAACACTTAACCAAATGATGTGGTCAGCAATGTCCACACGTATTTCCTCAATGGTTTTCTCATAAAGCTGAAGCAAGTAATTCTTTCATAAAGTGGATGCATCTGATATATTTTTGTTATAAAATTCTTCCAAAAAGGTTTTCAGGACTGCATTCTGGAAGGTTGCAACTGGTATATTAGCGGCAGTGAGAGCTTTACATAGACGCAGTTTAAACAAATCTGTACCCAGCTTTGAACTTCTGTTTGGAAGCATTTCTCCTTGTAACATTTGCCAAATGATATGCTGAATTCTGATGACATAGTACATGGGATCGTTTTTCTGCAGGCACCTATATAGAAGGCAAAAATAAAAATAATCCATCTGAATATAACACCCCGGTTAATACACAGTTAATATTATAAAATTTCATCCAGCAGCCTAGACCCTACCACTTTGTTACTTTAGAAATGAAAATAAATCTAATATAATTTATTTTTTAAAATTATAAAAGATATACCTATATAAAACAAATTAAACTTACTGGTTTTAAACATGCTTGCCAATATATAATTTTCCCATCTGTAGAACGGTTCTTCTCCGTTCTAATCCATTCTCGCAGGAGACAACTTCTTGAGGATTTCTGTTTAGGCATGATGGCTTTTAATGAAGGAACTAAAAATATGTAGACCTACACAATGTTTTAATTACCATGTTACAACTGAGCGATGACTGTATACAACTGTTAATTTCTCAGAAAGTGTTTGCTTTCCTGAGATTTTTAACATTTAACATGCTATGTTTAAAACTTGTTTTATCGATTTGTTTCTACTGAATGTTACCCTCTGTAATAATGTGAAGTTGCCGCATCGCATTGTTACAGCTTTTCTCAATATTTCCATCAACAATGAGCTTAAAACACATTATTTAATATTGTTGCGAATAGTTATTCCAATTTTAAGGTAAACTCATTTGTTTTACACGTAAACGTAATCCGTTTAGCCTCCAAGCTCGGCTTCACCCTCGGACTCTGCGAGCGATCATTCCTATACCGCTCACATTTGTAGTGTCTTGGAGCTTAGGGTTCACATAATAATAGATACGGCTAGGGATACAGCCAGATCGCCTAGCTTACATTAACTTGTATCAATGTTGAAGAAGGAAACGAAATTTTTGAGAAGGAAGGGGGGAAAGGAAGCAGCCGTAACCTGTCTTTAAGACATTGTTCTGGCATTTGCCTGGAGGTGAAAAGGAAAACTACGGAATACCATTTCAGAACATTGGGGTTTGAATCCAGGGCGTCTCCCGAGTCCAAATTACTTGCCCACGACCCGTATTACTGAGCTAATCCGGTCCATCATTTGTTTTATTTAAGTAACAAAATTACAGTTGGACTGGATCAATACATCGAAATAGGTCCTTTTAGGTTCTAAAGACCGAATTAGGTCATTTTAGGTCATAACATAAAAATTAGGTACTTTTAGGTCCTATTAAATTTACGAATATTATTAGTTTATACAAAACACGAAAAAGAAAATTAAAATTTCTAGAATATTATGTTGGGAACAAAATAGGTTCGAACCTAAGAATCCGGGGCTTATTGATTACTTATCCCATCCAATATGTTTCAGTACCCTCTAAGATTATAGCGTTATAAATTATACACTATTTTTAAATAATATTATTGTAAAGCAGTGCGACTTATTGTACGGAAGACCACATACATGAAGTGTGGAGTTCCAAGTGATAGGAATATCGACAGCGTTGAACTTTGTAAGTCATGTGAGTTGAGATACCTTGGAATACTAATCTGTTCGGATGGTTGGACACTCCCAGACGTCCGATGCCGAGTCAGCACAACTTGGACGAACTGGCATCGGGTCACGGGAGTCCTCTGCGATGGGAAGGTGACACTGTACATTAAATCTAGCATCGCTCGACCAGCAGCACTGTATGGAACTGGATGTTGGCAAGTTACGAAACGACATGAACAATTATAGTTGCATGTCATGGAAATGAAGATGATTCATTGGCCGCTGGGACTTACTAGATTGGAGCGCATCTAGATAAAGATGGGGTGGTATTTGGTGTTGACCCAATCCCTGAGAAAATGCGGGAGGGTCGTCTTTGATGGTTGTAATAAAAGCGCTTTGTTGGCTACCGTTAAGAAAAACGTGAGTTGCAAAAAAAAAAAGGGGGGAATTATTAAAATCTAAAATATAATTCCTGAAAATGAAAATTACATATAATAATGATGTTAACAGGGGATCTAATAGGTTACTAACTAGAACCATGAATTTCAGACACAAAATAAAACCTAATTTATTGAGTCTTATGGCCTTACAAGGTCGGGTAGTAATTAACGTTACGTTAAACACAATTAGATCAGCAAAAACAAGCAATACCCGACGTTTACAATTCGCCGGAGTAAGCAAACAAAACTGAATGAAATATCTCAAACAAGTAATAAAAACAGCAAAGTTAACATTGAAATAACATGGCAACACAGGCCATCAAATTGAAGCTAACATTTTACTGTACAAAGGAAAATCCCAGGGGGCGCCGTATAAAATGAATGAAAAGCATCAAAATTGAATTAACAAACAGCAAGATGCTTAAGAAAAAATTGAATCGAAATATAAATTCAGCTAGCTCAGAATTTAAGTGACGGGAGCAGAGTCTTAACCCAGGCGTCGCTTAAGGGCACATAAGTCTGTTAAAAATCCACTGAATAGTGACCGTCGTTTCTGGTACATTACCATAGAATCATCGCCGTGATGGTGAGCGACAAACACAATGCCACTGCAGCAATGGAAGCTAAATAAGCGGCTACGACCTCGTTATTAGCATAACTTCCAAATAATGGCAAGCATGCCACTCCACATCTCGCTTTTCCAAAGCAAGAAATGATCAACCACAATGATCATCAGAGAGCGTGCCGGGCTGACACGTCTATTCACCAGGGCCGGCGTTAGGGGGGGGGTAAGCGGGGCAAAAGTACCCGGGCCCGTGCGTCCCATGGGGGCCCTCCGGCCAGTATGCCTAAGTAAATAAAAATCAAACGCAAATTCTACAATCTGCACCTATCATTGTGAACAAAAGGCGAGAGCGCTGGAGGCCCATACCTAATCTGCGGGATTATTTTTTTTAAACATGTTTGTATTTAACTAGTGATTAAATTAGCGCAAAATACTAATACACTGTGGTTGTATGACAAAAGCGCCCAGTGACATACCAAAGTGACAAACCGACACGGGGTGGGTGGGGGGTTTTTACGGTATACCTGCCCTCTACTACCTGCACTTATTTCGATGTTATACTGCTCACAAGATACCACACCCGGCGAAAGGGGTATTTCCTCAAATCCAGTTGATACACGAAATCGATAATGCTTGGTGGGATATGATGGACATTTTTATTTAATTGACAAATCAATCGATATGGAACTTGGTTACTGGATATTAAAGTGAAGTAATTTGCAAAAAATTTTCTTCTTGTCATCCAAGAGTCACAGATTTGTTGTAAACATTAGCAACAGGCATTGCAAATGTTGTCGATGCATTAGGTGTGCTCGCAAACAGTTTTAACAAACAGAAAATCATGCAGTATCTTAGCGAATATGAATAACTTTGTCACCTCCAGTGAATGTTTCCCTTTCTGCACAATTGACAACGACTTTGTGAATTATAATATTTATTACTAGTTTTAATGTATGTTTGAATTGAGGCTAAAGAGGGACCTACCACTACAAATGATAGCAGGGAGTATGTGCATTGCGCTGGGATTGTCAGTACACCGTCCGTGGGATATTTTCCGCTTATAGAACATACAGTATATTACACACTCTATGTACTAGTATGCATGCACGAATTTTAAACTACACGTCCCTCGTCAAGTTCTAGCTTCGCATACTGACAGCTGCGGTGCTCGTTCTGACGAGTTTAAAACTTTATTAACTAGTAACATATTATCATAAAATAATAATGTAAAGAAAAATCATTATTAAAAGACTTAAGTGAGTGAAAACAATTTTTGTGTTCGGTAACTTTTAATTAACCCTTCAGACAAAAGTGTTAATTACATCTAAGGTTCAATTCATTGATATCTCCAATTTATATTATAAAAATTCTTCTCGGGTTTTCTTCCGGATAATTCTCACATACAATTTTTATATTTAATACCTTCTTCTTTTCATAATTTGAAAGTGATTTTCTACTTCTAAAGCATTAGGACGACATTGTAGACAAAAACGTTCGCGCTTTGGCCATTTTAAAACGGTTTACGCTTCCACTTTTGTTTACTTGAGAAGGCGGCAGACAGGCTGAGCTACAGGGCGTCAGACTGACGCACAGGTGACAGCCGCACAAGGTCTACTGTATAATCCCTGCCTTCTTGGAAGGACGGTGTCACCAGAAAAACGCACCTTCCAGCCCTGACGACACCAAGAGCGCATAGTTTGCAAAAGTTTGTAGAACTTGCAAACGTTTGTGTGTTTGCAGTCGGATGACTGGTTGGCTCCACTAACTAAATATTCGCAAATAACAGTTCATGTGCGAACATTTTTCGTCGTTCAAACTGCTGCCTGCAGTGTCTAATGGCTACGAGAGGAAAACTTATTGCCAGTGCTGTTATAAGTGAAGAAGAGGACATATTAAAATAAAGAAGAAACTTGGATTTTGGATATCGCATTTTAAAACAAAAATAAAAATTCGCAAGATGGTTGTATAACTCAAGAATAGATGATATGAGTGGTTTATTTTAAAAAAATTGTTGTATGGCACAAGAAGATTTTGAATTCGTAACTCTGCTGATTAGTCAAGAATATGTAAACGAGATACAAATTACAGAAACACCATTTCCGTGGAAGCTAGATAGGCAATAACACTTCACCTTTTGAATTTAGATTATTCCCACAACAATAGAAAACCTAAGCATATTATTTTATAAAATTACATACCTTTTCCTGCCATCATCGAGTTGTGCTGTTTAACTTATTCTCTTCTGAACGAGGTGAGCAAAGAATTTACTTTCCACTTAACAACATCAATAGTGGTTACCATATCTGTTGCGATTTCGCTCCAGGCACCATGGTTTTTAATTTTGTTGTAGTAATATTTGTGACTACTCTGCCTTATCTGCGGCTTTAATTTTTATGATTCAATTAAGAGTAAACACTTTTCACTATCCCAGTCCATAGTTATATTTAAAACGCACTTAAAACTGATACTATTCGGAACACGCACCCCTGATGTTGAACCTATCTCCACTGAACACGCACTGTCCGTGCACGAACAACGAATTCCTTTGATGTACCGACATCGGCTGGAACACCTGCAAACGCCCCGCAAATCTTTTGTTCCTGCGCTCTATTCTCGTCTCCACCTGACAAACTCTGAGTACGCAAATATTTCAAACGTTTGAAAACATTTTGCGCGCTTGGTGGATCCCCACATTAAGGCTTTGGGCGCTCTTAGCATTTACTGTCAGACTTTTTTATTTAGTGACGCAAATGGAACGCTCTGTTTTCAGTTAGAATCAGGGTATATTTCACTAAAATATCAGCAATAAAAAAATTTGCAAAAAGACCCGTTTTTCTATGGACGCAACTTTACCAAAAATAATAGACTGCTCGTCTGCTGAGAAATAATGACTGACAAGCAATATATTGTTAATTTATGTTAGAAATATTAGTACACAGAAAAACTTATTTGAGAGGCTGAAAAAATGTTAAGTTTTCACATACTGCAAATCTGCAGAACCTTTTTTAACTTTACTATTTTTAGTTTCTTGTATTATAAAACACTGACCCATCAGTACTAATGTACGATAGCCTTCAGAAGGCAGTAACCAGGTAGCTGAAAAAGTCTCCCCTTTACAGTGGATGAACCGATTACCCAAGCAAATCTACGAATGAAAGATTCTTACTCACTAAGCCAGCAGTGCAGCGAAGTCAGAAGGACGCGGAGATGACGTTGAGCCTTCCTTAATCGATACTATGCAGAAGTAGGATTATCAGAGACAAGGTGAGTCACTAGTCAATTTCACTTGTAACTGATTACGGTCGTTGTAGAGTAGCTAGTTAAGAGCTAAGAACTAGCCCCTCGCACAAAGTTGGTGCATTTTTCTTAAATTTGCAATAAAATTATAAGTTTGCAGACGCTTGATATGCAAGAAATCTGTTGTTTACAAGCTTCTGTAGCATCGGCAGTACAGAAATGGGACCACGTCGATCAATGAGGACAGTAAAGTTGGCATTTGCATTAAGTGCCAAAAAGTGAAAGTGACAGTATTAGTGCAAGCGACAGTGATAGGGACGATATCCTTTTAGAAAGTGAACATGTTTTAAAAGCCAGTTCCACAAGGAATGAGAAGATTTTAGATTTTGATATCGGTCTGTGGAGTGAAAAAAAGTGCTTCAATAGTTGAGAGGTAGAAGAAGCTGTTAGGCGAGGACCTGAGCAAACATCGAAAAGACTGCCGCGGACAGAAAATGTAATCAATCTTTCCCTTCAAATGTCTTAAAAAATGGAAAGTTTCAAAAAGGGGCTGGCTTGTATGGAGCAAAGAAAAGCAAGCATTGTACTGCTTTGCTTGCCGATTGTTTTCGCAACGTACGGATATCTCTAAATCGGATTTGGCGTTAGGCTACGGTTGGGGATTATCAAGAGGCTGGAAAAAACTGAAACAGAAAGTGAATGAACATGAGAGCAGCGCTGATCATAAAACGTCTTACTTAGAATGGCGCAAATTAGAATATGCGCTAAATAGTAGTTCAGCCATAGAAAATCTTTTAGACCGAAATATTGCAAGAGAAGAACAGTATTGGACCGAAGTATTGCATCGCGTAATCGAAGCTATTCTTTTCCTTGAGGAAAGAGGTTTAGCTTTGAGAGGTGATAGTGACTTAGTCGGAGATCGTCAAAATGGTAATTTTTTGGGTGTCTTAGAGTTTTTGGGGAAATTTGATCCCATTATGAAAGAGCATTTAAGAAAAATTGAAGTGTCGCAACAAGGAGGAAAACGTATGGTTCATTATCTGTCACATGATATTCAGAACGAATTTATCGAAATAGCTGGAGAGTTTGTTCGTCAAACTATTTTAAGAGAGGTAAAACTTAATAAATACTTTTCTGTTATAGTAGATGCAACTCCTGATGAAGCCCAAATAGAGCAAAATGTTTTTATACTGCGCTACATCGCCCTTGATAAAGAAAACGAATATAGAATTAGAGAGCGTTTCTTGGCTTCGTTGATTATGAAGAGAAGACTGGTCAGGCAATCGCCAGAATGATCTGCAATGAGCTGATACGTCATGGCTTAAAGCTTTCAGACTGTCGTGGGCAGGGTTATGACAACGGGAGCAATATGCGTGGCACCTATCAGGGAGCTCAAGCACATATATTAAAAGAAAATCCCCTGGCAATTTTTTCTCCTTGTGGCGCTCACTCATTAAATCTCTGTGGAGTCCATGCTGCGGAGGGTTGCGCAGATATAATCACTTTTTTTTAATTGTTTCAAAAACGTATAATTTTTTTCATTCTAGTCCCAAAAGATGGAAAGTTTTGAAAGAAAATATTGGATCTTCCCTTCACGGGCTATCGGAAACGAGATGGTCTGCGCGGATAGATGCCGTGCGTCCATTTGCTAAGCATTTGTCAGGATTACAAAGGGTGGTTGAACTTGCATTTAACTTTAATTTGACTGCAGAGGCACGCACTGAACTAAAGGGCATTCAGAAGTACTTAAAATCATTTAAATGTATCGTCATGTCTACAATTTGGTACAAAGTATTAACTGCAATAAACATACGTAGCGTTGTGCTTCAAGCAAGGGAAGCTACAGTCGATGTTGAAAGTGGTAATATTAAGAGTCTAGTGGAAGAATTAAATGAATTGAGAGACAGTTGGGATACCATTTACGCAGAAAGTTTCAAGGTAGCAGAAAATATTGGAATATCACCAGACTTCAATTTGACGATAAGCGGCACAGAGAAACAGAAAGGCAAAAGAAAACGCTTTGTAGATGAAACATCTGAAGATTTAAACCTGCACCCAGAGGACAGTTTTAAAGCAAATCTTATATATATATAAAAATAGACGTGTTTTTTCCTATATTTCACTTTTCAGCCACCACTACCTAGCACAGATCACTGATGTTTGTTTGTGGAAGTAGGATGGAGGTTCCTGTGGTGCACAACGTTGGCCGAATGCCGATAGCTGGGGGATGTGGGAGATATAATGATTAAAGTTGGTCAGTGCAGGGCGTTATCATATTTCGACCAAAAATTCGAATCTCCGTATACTTCTCTTTCCTGCCACAACTACATAACATAGACTTTTGGTGTCTGTGTGGTAGTAGAATCGTCTTTCCTGTCGTGCACTATGGTTGTTAGATGTCGGTAGCTATGGGATGTGGGAGAAATGGGGGTTGAAAGTGGTCGACCTGTGGCAATTTCATACTTCTGCCAAAACAAAAGTGTCATGGTGTATCACTTTTCAGCGAAAACTATAGATCACAGATAACTGGCGTTTGTGTGTAATAGTAGCACAGAGTCACCTTTCGATCAAAACAGCGGCCGAATTTCATAAACTGTGGTACTGTGGTAGATATGGTGGTTGAAAGTGGCCGACCAAGGATATTTTCGTATTTCGACTGTCTCCGCATATGTCACTTTTCTGCACAACTACATAACATGTAGCTTTGCTGTTTGTTTTTGGTAGTAGAATCGTATCTCATGTAGTGCACTATGGTTGTTAGATGTCGGTAACTATGGGGGTGTGGGAGAAATGGGGGTTGAAAGTGATCGACCTGTGGTAATTTCATACTTCTGCCAAAGACAAAAGTGTCATGGTGTATCACTTTTCAGCGAAAAATACAGATCAGAGATAACTGGCGTTTGTGTGTAGTAGTAGCACAGAGTCACCTTTCGATCACAACAGCGGCCGAATTTCAGAAATTGTGGTACTGTGGTAGATATGGTGGTTGTAAGTGGCCGAACAAGGATATTTTCGTATTTCGACTGTCTCCGCATATGTCACTTTACTGCCACAACTACATAGCATAGAGCATTGGTCCTTTGTGTTTGGTAGTAGAATCGTATCTCATGTAATGCACTATGGTTGTTAGATGTCGGTAGCTATGGGGGTGTGGGAGATATGGTGGTTGAAAGTGATCGACCTGTGGCAATTTCATACTTCTGCCAAAGACAAAAGTGTCATGGTGTATCACTTTTCAGCGAAAACTATAGATCACAGATAACTGGCGTTTGTGTGTAATAGTAGCACAGAGTCACCTTTCGATCACAACAGCGGCCGAATTTCATAAACTGTGGTACTGTGGTAGATATGGTGGGTTGAAAGTGGCCGACCAAGGATATTTTCGTATTTCGACTGTCTCCGCATAGTCACTTTTCTGCCACAACTACATAACATGTAGCTTTGCTGTTTGTTTTTTGGTAGTAGAATCGTATCTCATGTAGTGCACTATGGTTGTTAGATGTCGGTAACTATGGGGGTGTGGGAGAAATGGGGGTTGAAAGTGATCGACCTGTGGTAATTTCATACTTCTGCCAAAGACAAAAGTGTCATGTGTATCACTTTTCAGCGAAAAATACAGATCAGAGATAACTGGCGTTTGTGTGTAGTAGTAGCACAGAGTCACCTTTCGATCACAACAGCGGCCGAATTTCAGAAATTGTGGTACTGTGGTAGATATGGTGGTTGTAAGTGGCCGAACAAGGATATTTTCGTATTTCGACTGTCTCCGCATATGTCACTTTACTGCCACAACTACATAGCATAGAGCATTGGTCTTTGTGTTTGGTAGTAGAATCGTATCTCATGTAATGCACTATGGTTGTTAGATGTCGGTAGCTATGGGGGTGTGGGAGATATGGGGGTTGAAAGTGATCGACCTGTGTAATTTCATACTTCTGCCAAAGACAAAGTGTCATGGTGTATCACATTGCAGCGAAAGCTACAGATCACAGATAACTGGCGTTTGAGTGTAGTAGTAGCACAGAGTCCCCTTTCGATCACAACAGCGGCCGAATTTCAGTAACTGTGGAACTGTGGTCGATATGGTGGTTGTTAGTGCCGACCAAGTTTATTTTCGTATTTCGACTGTCTCCGCACATGTCACTTTTCTGCCACAACTACATAGCATAGAGCATTGGTGTTTGTGTTTGGTAGTAGAATCGCTATCTCATGTAGTGCACTATGGTTGTTAGATTCGGTAACTATGGGGGTGTGGGGAAATGGGGGTTGAAGTGGTCGACCTGTGGCAGTTTTTCATACTTCTGCCAAGACAAAAGTGTCATGGTGTATCACTTTTCAGCGATAACTATAGATCACAGATAACTGGCGTTTGTGTGTAGTAGTAGCACTGAGTCACCTTTCGATCACAACAGAGGCCGAATTTCAGAAACTGTGGTACTGTGGTAGATATGGTATGGTGGTTGGAAGTGGCGACCATGGATTATTTTCGTATTTCGACTGTCTCCTCATTGTCACTTTCTGCCGCAACTACACAGCATAGAGCATTGGTGTTTTGTGTTTGTAGTAGAATGTATCTCATGTAGTGCACTATGGTTGTTAGATGTCGGTAGCTATGGGTGTGTGGAGAAATGGGGGTTGAAAATTGTCGATCTGTGGCATATTCCATACTTCTGCCAAAGACAAAGTGTCATGGTTTATCACTTTTCAGCGAAAAATAACAGATCAGAGATAACTGGCGTTTGTGTGTAGTAGTAGCACAGAGTCACCTTTCGATAACAACAGCGGCCCAATTTCAGAAACTGTGGTACTGTGGTAGATATGGTGGTTGTAAGTGGCCGACCAAGGATTATTTTCGTATTTCGACGAAAGGCATGTGTTTCCGCAGATTTCACTTTTCTACCACGAACTACATGCATAGAGCATTGGTCTTTGGTTTGGTAGTAGAATCGTATCTCATGTAATGCACTATGGTTGTTAGATGTCGGTAGCTATGGGGGTGTGGGAGATATGGTGGTTGAAAGTGATCGACCTGTGCAATTTCATATCTTCTGCCAAAGACAAAAGTGTCATGGTGTATCACTTTTCAGCGAAAACTATAGATCACAGATAACTGGCGTTTGTGTGTAATAGTAGCACAGAGTCACCTTTCGATCACAAACAGCGGCCGAATTTCATAAACTGTGGTACTGTGGTAGATGGTGTTGAAAGTGGCCGAACCAAGGATATTTTCGTATTTCGACTGTCTCCGCATATGTCACTTTTCTGCCACAACTACATAACATTGTAGCTTTGCTGTTTGTTTTTGGTAGTAGAATCGTATCTCATGTAGTGCACTATGGTTGTTAGATGTCGGTAACTATGGGGGTGTGGGAGAAAATGGGGGTTGAAATTGATCGACCTTGTGGTAATTTCATACTTCTGCCAAAGACAAAAGTGTCATGGTGTATCATTTTCAGCGAAAAATACAGATCAGAGATTAACTGGCGTTTGTGTGTAGTAGTAGCACAAGAGTCACCTTTCGATCACAACAGCGGCCGAATTTCAGAAATTGTGGTACTGTGGTAGATATGGTGGTTGTAAGTGGCCGAACAAGGATATTTTCGTAT
>JARYHS010006305.1:0-21571 GCA_031002005.1 Vandiemenella viatica
TCTTCTTGAAGTATGTCTCTCTACGCCTGCATTTCTTGTGCAATCAGATGTTGCACAGTTTGTGATGAAAAATCAAGTGATCTAATGTGTCTACTACTGGCTTCCCTGACGTGCTCTATTGGTAACAAACTTGGGGACCGTGCTGTCCAAATTATGATCGTAACCTCTTGCAAGTCTTATGTTGTGATGGCCACAGTATGAAGACGGGGATTATCCTGTTGGTAGATGAGATTTGGATGGTGAACATGAAGAGTATCACAACAGGGTGCCGTACCCCGTCCACACAGTGGTTGGCTGTCATTTTACCTTCAACAACAACCGACTGAGTCCTGCTGTCAAAACTGATTGCTCCCAATCCATGACAGTAGTGTCTGGACCTGCGTATACACAGACGGAAAAAAAATCCCAACACCAAGAAAGACTTGTGTTAGATAAACGAAATTTGGTAGGCGTGTTTATACATCTGAAAGATGACATCGATTCAAATTTCGCGCTTCGCGCATAAGTGTGGCGCTAGTAGCGCTACTCAGAGCTTGCAAATCAGGTTTGCTTTAAATACGCGCTGTAAAGTTTGTGAACGTTATTTACCGCTGAGATTTGACATAGTGAGTTGATGTTAGCCAAGAATGCCTTTAAGAAGACGAAGAAGCCATTATCAACAGCTCACCGAGTTTGAACGAGGTCGTGTAATAGGGCTACGAGAAGGTGGATTTTCTTTTCGCGATATTGCAGAAAGACTTGGCCGGAATGTATCCACTGTGCATGATTGTTGGGTGCAGTGGTCAAGGGATGGTACTGCCTCAAGAAGACCGGGTTCCGGGAGGCCACGTGGCACTACTGAGAGGGAAGACCGCCGTATTCGGCGTACAGCTGTGGCGCATCGTACTGCGTCTGCGGCAGAAATTCGAGCTGCAGTTGGTACCACAGTGACACAACGAACTGTTAGAAATCGGTTACTTCAAGGACAGCTCCGAGCCAGGCGCCCTGTAGCGTGCATTCCACTGACTACAAGCCATCGCCGTTTGCGACTCCAGCCAGAGCTCATTGGAGGACGGAGTGGAGATCTGTTGTGTTTTCTGATGAAAGCAGGTTCTGCCTTGGTGCCAGTGATGGCCGAGTGTTGGTCAGAAGGAGGCCAGGGGAACGCCTGCAACCAAACTGTCTGCGGCCTAGACACACTGGACCTACACCTGGAGTCATGGTCTGGGGAGCAATTTCCTATGACAGCAGGAGCACTCTTGTGGTTATACCAAACACACTGACTGCAAATTTGTACGTCAGTCTGGTAATTCAACCTGTAGTGCTGCCATTCATGAACAGCATTCAAGGGGGAGTTTTTCAACAGGATAACGCTCGCCCTCATACCGCTGTTGTCTCGCAACGTGCTCTACAGAGTGTCGACATGTTACCTTGGCCTGCGAGATCACCAGATCTGTCTCCAATTGAACACGTATGGGATATCATTGGACGACAACTCCAGCATCATCCACAGCCAGCACTGACCGTCCCAGTATTGACAGCACAAGTACAACAAGCATGGAACTCCATACCACAAAGTGACATTCGAAACCTGTATGACACAATGCATTCACGTTTGCAGGCTTGCATTCAAAATTCTGGAGGTTACACCGGCTATTAATTTAACAGTATTTCACATTTGAAATGCATTTTCTTGAGCTTAAATTAACCTGTGATCTTGAAAATTTAATCAATTAAACATGTTAACTTGACAAATGCATTGTCCAAATTTCATTACTCTACAATAATTTTTTCTTGGTGTTGGGATTTTTTTTTCCGTCTGTGTATGTTGTCGATCTTTACTTTGCCCCAAACAGAATCAAGACTCATCTCTAAACACAAATGTACGTCATACATGTATCAATTTGCGCTTTGCATTACGCCAGGCTAGACGATGCTGGCTACGAGATTAGGTTAATGGAACACAACGCATAAGGGTTAGAGAGTGTAGTCCAGTTTCAAGCAGTTGGTTTACAATCGTCCGGAGGTTAACTCTCTCTGTAACCATTGCATGGATTTGGCCTGCAGTCACCCGTCTGCCAGAAACAACCATTCGCACAATTTTGCGGTCTTCACGTGCTGTTGTGCTTCTGTATGGACCTGTGCCTGCTCTAGGAGTACTGGAGCCTTCTTTCATCCACTGTGTAACAAGTCTGTATAGTGACATTACACTACGGCCAATCCTTCGGGAGATTTCGCGATATGGTACACTTTTTTCAAACAAGCCAAATCTTCGACCTCTCTCACAGTTAGACATTTGAGTGTAAAGGGTCGTTACTCTTCGCTTTGGTTTTTTTTTTTTTTTTTTTGTCTTATTAACGTCTCTCTAACAGCGAGGTCTTTTAGCGACGGGAAAGGATAGGGAGCAAGGAATGGGAAGGAATGCGGCCATGCCTTTTGAAGGAAGCATCCCGGCATTTGCCTGGAGTGATTTGCGAAACCATGGAAAACCCAAATCTGGATACCCGGTCGGGGATTCGAACCGCCGTTCTCCTGAATGCGAGGCCTGGACGCTAGCCGTTACACCACCACGCTCGGTCTCTTCGCTTTGGCATACTTTGTCAACAAGAACTTCTGGACAAGAAAGTGTCGTGTTATAGCTCACTGTCCACCATTTATACGCTAAAAAAGTAGTTTTGCATTGTAAGTAGCCCCGTAATTCTCAAACTATTACATGTAAAACTTTCAATTTTTAATCGTGTAATACTCTTCATATGGGGATACCTGCTCCTTCTGGGTGTTGTACTTTTAATTTGCGTGATAAATCCGCTAAGAGCGCTCAGTGCTCCGTACGAAGATTGTGCATTAAATTGAATTCAATGGAAATATTGTTTTGCGAAAAGTAAAAAAGAAATATGGTGGTACTGTTTTTTTTTTTAAAATATTTTCCTAAAGAAAGTATTTTCATTTCGTATTTATTAACTACTGACGAAATTCCATGCCGAACTGTGTATACAATTTAAAGTCGAAAAAATTATCTATTGAAAAATATATTTTCCTAAAATGGCCCATTTAACTTTTTTCTAAAACCATTAACTCCATAAAGATCGCAATAGCTATCCTGTAACTGTCCAGGAGATTACAAATGACTGTAAATTATGAATGTATTTTCGGAACAGTAGTTTCGGAAATAAAGGAGGGAATAGATATTTCTATTGTTTTTCACCATAAACTCGACATATCGTGGAATAAAAAAATAAATAAAAAGGTTTTCACAGTCCGCGAGTTTTAAAGGTTTCATCCAAAAATCATGATTTTTTTTAAATCTTCGAACACGCTGTTAAGCTTCATATATATATATGGTCCCTATAATGTTTCCGATTTTTACATCATAAGCGATTTTGGAATAGTAAGACCTTAAACAGTGTGGCAATTGCAAAGTTATAAGTTAAAGTGTTCCGATCTTATAAGCCCTTGGCAGACTTACCAATGAGGGTACGGAACCCTAAAAAAAAGTTTAAAGTTCCAGATTCTGAAACTTCACTTATATTTCTTGTAATAGTAACGATTAGTTAATCGAGTTATTGTTTTAACAAAACCCACAGAAAGCTGCATTATACCAGCACTTCTACACGAAACCGCAAATAGAGCAAAGTAGTTGAAAACCCTCTAAATCGAATATTCTGGCAATCGTTACGTCTCGATTGGTATAATTCTATTTCTATAAGCGGAACTCATTGATGAAGCTCTGAATTTTGTCACATATCTTCCTGAATACGGAGCAACTGATAGAAGTGATTTCAGTTTTAAAGACAGTGTTCTGAAGCTAACTATGGTTTTAGGCCTACAGGCAAGTGTGATATTCCGTTCGGTATTTTTTGATCAGTGTATACAATACCTATAAAACGAAGGACTCTTGAGAGTGATATTCGAGAAAACCCACCAAATGTAAATAGCCTGGAGCCTAAGTGTCTTCACTGAAGGAAAGTGTAAGTAATGGCGCAGTGTCTTAATTGTGTTAGGATGTTGCTGTCATTAGTGCTAGGGGCATGGAAAGTCATCAGGAAAGCCAGCGCCTGGCAGGCCCAGCGTAGAGAATACAGAGAACCAATATTAGCCAAATTTACGTAACAACAATAAAACTTTCGTTTAAAAAATTACACGTTAAATTTTGTAAATGCGTTTAATGTGAAGAGGGAGAATAAGTGGGATGTATCCTGTGTTATGATAGTCATGATGGTAGATTACAAAAAGGATGAATATCTATCTGTCTCTGATAGAGTCAAAAACGGCTCATAGGGAAGAAGTCATTTAAGTTGGAAGAAAATAGTAGAGAAGGGACGGGTTGGATATCAGCCACAACATTTATTAAGGTATCATTCTTGAAGTGTTTTCGGGAAACGAAGCACAAATAATCTATATGGCCAAGCTGAGAGCCGATCTCGTGTCCTCCCGAACGAAAAAATTGAGCATTCGATGCTGATGATATTAAAAATTACGCAGAAGGTTTTTTTTTTTTTTTTGGGGGGGGGGGGGAATATCACGTTGTTGTTGCTGTTGTTATTTGGGCTTAAGGGCGCGTCAGCAGCGGGGTCGTTAGCACCGGAAATATTACTTAAAATCGCCAGAGGTTGTAATAGAACAACAACAACACACTCATTTTATTTGATCTCAGAAGAATCCCCGTATTTCTCCAGAATATCGGATCTGAGTAACTTATGTGATAAATAATATTAATTTCTATAACCTGGTGCTACACAAGGATGCTGAAAATTAAGTTCACATACAAAGTACGAATTGGAAATGTTTTGGAAATGTTTTGGAAATGTTTTGGAAATGTTGGGTAAGGAAAGACGTTTGTGGAAGAATCTTATAGACAAAAGAGACATGATGGTGGGTCACATTTTAAGACATGCGGGAATATTTAATTTGTTAGTGAAAGGAACAGTCCAAGGTAAGAACTGTATAAGTAGATAAAGATTAGAATATACAGGGTGTTACAAAAAGGTACGGCCAAACTTTCAGGAAACATTCCTCACACACAAACAAAGAAAATATGTTATGTGGACATGTGTCCGGAAACGCTTACTTTCCATGTTAGAGCTCATTTTATTACTTCTCTTCAAATCACATTAAACATGGAATGGAAACACACAGCAACAGAACGTACCAGCGTGTCTTCAAACACTTTGTTACAGGAAATGTTCAAAATGTCCTCCGTTAGCGAGGATACATGCATCCACCCTCCGTCGCATGGAATCCCTGATGCGCTGATGCAGCCCTGGAGAATGGCGTATTGTATCACAGCCGTCCACAATACGAGCACGAAGAGTCTCTACATTTGGTACCGGAGTTGCGTAGACAAGGGCTTTCAAATGCCCCCATAAATGGAAGTCAAGAGGGTTGAGGTCAGGAGAGCGTGGGGGCAATGGAATTGGTCCGTACAGTACGGTACATACTAACGAAACTAAAATGAGCTCTAACATGGAAAGTAAGCGTTTCCGGATACATGTCCACATAACATATTTTCTTTGTTTGTGTGTGAGGAATGTTTCCTGAAAGTTTTGAAGTACCTTTGTGTAACGCCCTGTATAAAGCAGATAACTGAGACGTAGGATGTAAGGTATATGTTGAGATGAATGGGTTACAGCAAGATGGAAGATTGCACCAAACCAATCGAGTGACTGATGACAGCAAAAATATAATAACTGTAAGTAATGAAGTAATACTTGGGTCTAGTGATTGTTCAAGTTACACTGGACTACAAAAATCAACTGTTTTCTTTGACAAGAACCAAAACATGAGATTTTAGAAGTATTTTTCATGCTGAATTCAAATATCATTTTAGCTTCTCCCCATCAGGCAGGAGTTTTTTGTGCTATTCATTTGACTTTTTTATAATTTGTAATAAAATTAGTAACTATCTAACTATAAATTATATACTACTCATTTTGATTTGCCAAGAAATTGGTAGATAGTGATTTTCGGGCATATTTTGCATCTGGAGCATCTCTCTTCTTGGTCCAACATAAGTCAGTCAACATATTAGAACTCCATATGCCTTGGTAGTTGGTTCCTCTTCTCCATTGTAGTAATTTGCTGATGAAAATGCTCACCGTGCTCATCATTGACAGCCACAAGATTTTCCGGGAAGAAGTTTAAATGAGAGGCGAAGAAGTGAGTTTTTAAAGACATGTTGCATCCCATAGCTTCACAAGAATGCAAAAGATCAGCCACTATGCCACGATGGTTTTCTGCTTTATGGTTTCCAAGGAAATTGCAACATAAATTTTTGAAAGACTGCCAGGCTGCTTTTTCTAGTGGATTTAACAGTCCTTCAAAATGTTCATAAGAAATTAATGACTGTATTTGAGGTCCTATAAAAATTCCTTCCTTCAGTTTAGCATCACTGATTATGGGAAATTGCGATTTGAAGTACAAGAATCCATCAGAAAGTTTATCCATAGTCCTTGCGTAATTTTTCATTAGTCCTAATTTAATATGCAAAGGAGGTAAGTATATTTTTTCAGGATTTACTAAAGGGACATGTGACACATTTTTCTGGCCAGGGATAAGAGATTCACGTTTAGGCCATGATTTTATAACGTAATGAGAGACTTCCTATCTCTGCTGTCCCATTCGCACGAAAAACAGAAAAATTTGGTGAACCTAAGTTGAAAACCAAGTAATATAGCAATGACCTTTAAGTCGCCACAGATATACCATTTAGATTTTTCATATTGTTTTTTTTTTTTTCTAAAACTAGTTTCATATTTTCATATATCTCTTTCATATTAGCGGCATGCGCTACAGGTATTGATGGATGTTCATTACCAATATGTAGCAAGACAACGTTCAAACTAACTTTAGATGAGTCCATGAACAATTGCCACTCATCTGGCCGGTGGTGATGCCCAACAGAACAAATATCATTACTATTTACTTTGGAAAAGAACTCTTTAAAATCACTATGGCGGCTACGGTAATTACGTATTGGTACATCTTTTTGGAGTAGATTCCAGCCTTTGACTTTTAAACTTCAGCTTGCTGTTTAGACAGGTTTAAGTTCCAAATCAGGTCATTAAGGTGTTGTTGATTGGGAAAGTATGGTTCTGATGAACAGTTACTGCCTTCATATGTAGGATCATTCTTATAATCATGATATTCTGTATCGTTTTCAGTTTGATCTAGGTCAGAATCAGAGTAACTAGTTAAGGTCTTATCTGCATGTACTGATACAGGGAAATCTTCATTGTGTAAGACAGACCTCATTTCAGATAGCAAATTCGGATACTTAACTGTATATTTTGATTTAGATGTGAATCCTTTAATATATGTTAAACAAAAATAACAATCAATTAGTTGATGCTTCGGATCTTGGGAATTGCAAATGGCATATGCTGTGAACCATTTTTCCACCCAGTCAACAATCTAACACACGAAACACGGCGTATATTTGGAACCCAGCTCTTATCAAACTCACCCATTTCACAGACTAAGTGGAGTTCATAACACTGTTTCACAAGTAGCATAAAATTTCGCCTCTGAGGCTTGAACGTCAGCCCACTACAAATATAACAGAAATTATCTGCTTGATTTACACACTTTCGTGGCATGATGCAAAATGGAAATATTTCACTAGTGATATTCGTGCTAACAAGCTCACAGACAGCTCAACAATGGCAGTTTAACAGGTCTGCGCATGTCAAAAAACATGAATAAACCTGTCTTCTGGTGCTTCAGCGTGATATTACATACTATTTCCTAAAATACAGCATGAATATAATCGCTACATATTAGGTAAAGGTTTCCATGACAGGTCAAAGAGAATGCTAAAATCAATTTTTAATGAGTAGCTGTTAAAAAAAAATATATATAAAAAAAACGTGCCTACATATCTGAATTCAGTATAAAAAAATTCACTAGATTCTACTAATCAGATTTCTTTTGAAGAAAACCTTGTCGACCAATGATACAAATTCTTCGCGGGTTTGCCGCCGGATTACATTTTCTACTGACAAGCTTTCGGCGACTTGCACTGCCGCCATCATCGGGTCCGTTGTATCTAAAGGAACAACAAAAACGATACGCCGGTAAAGACTTATCTTTCATACTTGTCGACCAATGTTATCGATCCCGATTCTTGGATAGGTGTTCATGCTGTTCAGATTCCTACCGCTTCGTCCAATTCACACAACCTTATGTTTAGTACCGGAGTTAATGGTCTGAAATTATTAAATCCTTTGGAAGCTAGTCTTTTTTTCCGCTCACTGTTCGCAGGAAATTGGTGAGATTAGATAGCCCAAATATGACATTCAGTGCTTCATGATTATTCCTTAGAGCTGTAGAAGACGGTATGTATTCGTTACTAAGTAGCGGATACAATAGAGTTATAGAATGAATATCTGAACATCGTGTGTCCCGAGTTTCTGCGAATTTTGATTTTAATTCGTTTCGCTATAAAGGAAAATGTGTAAGTACAAACATGTTGCACGTATATTATTTTAATATAATTAATAATATTTACTTTTAAGTGTTGATATTTTTAACGAGGTAAGTAATTTTTAAAACATAAAGGTTTATTTTGTAGTTTTGCTTTTGTTTAACATTAAAACTTAAGGAGCATAATTTGTAAATAGAATACAGTATTTGGATAGATAGTATGAGATGGTTAATATTTTTTTATTGAACATACCTTAGTGACATTTTACTAATTTCAAACATTTACGGGATTCTTTTATTCTAAAAAATGATATTCTAACTTCTATTTTATTTCGGGAAAAATTTCCATACTTTTTGAACGGGTCTTTCATTGTCGATTCTACTGGGCAAGGCTACTGACACATGCGCCCAAAACATGTACAAGAAGATTTTGGTATCAGTTTACATGAGGTCAATAAATTTGACAATTTCGGTATCCCGCGAACCCCATTTCATCCGTACCTTCGACAAATATGCTGTTCTGTTAAACACAATCACAGACTCACTAACCGACTTCCTTTTGATCACAGGGCATCAAAAATGATTTTCATTTCTTCCTGTTTGTGAAAAAGTTATTTACTTTGGCCCATGTCTTCTCAGCTTCCAAGGCTTCATTGTCAACAGCGTGTTACCAGACATTTACAGGTAATCAGTTCCGTAATATAATGTCTTGGCGCTACAACCAGTTATCTTTAGTCATTTTCAATGACTCAAGACAGAAGTCTGGAAAGACCTTTTCCGAAACATTTGTACTTCCAACAAAACTGACCCAGTAGCTGCTGGTAAGTTCCTTTCTTCTGAAATACCCAAAGTGTCTAGTAACACATTTCACATATCGAACTTGTGAAGTATCGAAAACAGAGCTCCTTCACCAACATTCATTTTACTTATAAGTGAAAGTTTTTCTCTGATTCAATATAATTTTATACAACTCAATTCGAAACACAAAACTGCTGTATACTCTCTCCAATCTACGTTCTGTAAAGCTTCAAGTAATTTTTAGAAACACGGGTTAGATAAGTTTCTTATGCTTTACTCCTGTATTACTAGAAGCACTGAATTAATAATACTCCAACGTTGTACTGATATAAAGCTCATCAACTGTATTTCTGTAGCAACATGCCTGTGACACCAACTTGCAAGAACTAACATTATGACTGAGATTTAGTTTTTTTTCTTTTTCTTTTGGTTGTCATCAGTCTTTCGACTGGTTTGATGCAATCCTCCACTTCTTCCTATCTTGAGCTAGTATCTTCATCTCTATATATTCCTCACAACCCAAGTCCTCAATTATATGGTTCATAGATTCCAATCTCTGTCTTCCTCTACAGTTCTTACCTTCGACAGTTCCCTCCACCAACAAATTAACCAATCCAGCATGTCTCAAAATATGACCTATCGACCTGTCTCTTCTTTCTGTAAGCTTCTTCCAGAAACATCTTTTCCAAAAATCGTTCTTTTCGTACTTTGTCTTCAGCATTCTTTTGTAGCACCACATTTCAAATGCTTCAATTTTCTTTCTTTCTCGTATTCCTAACGTCCATGTTTCGCTACCATAATGTGCCGTGGTCCACACATAGAGCTTTAAAAACTTTTTTTTAATTCCTAGATCAATGTTTAAAACTAAAAGATTTATCTTTTCATGAAGGATCTTTTTGCTATGATATTCTGCTTGTAACATCATTAATGCTTCGGCCATCAGTTGTAATTTTGCTTCCCAAGTAGCAGAATTCACTCACTTCTCCCATTGCATCCGATCCTATTTTTACATTTAATCTACTAGAATTGGTATCATTTCTGCTACATTTCATCACTTTTGTCCTGCTTTGATTTATATTCAGTCGAAAATCTTCCTTCATAATTTTATTCATGTCGTTCAGTAACTTCTTAAAATCCTCAGCCGGTTCTGCTAACAAGACAATGTCATCAGCAAATCGTAGCATACTGATTTTTTCTCCCTGAACACTTATGCCACATGGAAATTTTCTTTATTGCTTCTTCTACATACAAGTTGAATATTAACGGGGATAGACTACAACATTGTCTCACACTCTTTTTAACTGATGCATGTCTCTCACTGTTCTTTACGTGTATTATAGAAACTTGATTCTTATATAGTTTATAAAGTATTCCTCTATCTCGATATTTTATACTTGACTTCTTTAAAATTGTAAACATCTTGTCCAACCTAACATTATAAATCAATAAATACCATATAAGTATCTTTGTTTTTCGTGATCCGCCGTTCAATTATTAATCTTAAATCCAGAATTGCTTCCCTTTGTACCTCGAGTTTTCCTAAACCCAAAGTGATCTTCACCTACTATCTCTTCTACCACCATTTACATTCTTCTGTATATTATTCTGGAAAGTAATTTTGAAGCATGTGACGTTAGATTAATGGTGCGATAATTCTCACATTTGTCGGCTTGTGCTTTCTTTTGAGGTGTGCAGGTGAAATTTTTATTAAAATCAGTTGGAATTTCTCCTGCTTCATAACTTTTTGATATCAGCTTGAACAATCTATTGAGTCTATCTTCTTCTAGGGATTTAAGAAGTTCTGCAGGGATCTCATCAATTCCAAATGCCTTATTTGCTTTCAAGTCATTCAGAGCTCCATTAAATTCTGCCATCAAAACAGGATCTCCTAAGTCATCAATGTGGACATCGCATTCCTTTTCTATTACGCTATTGTTCAAGTTGTCCCCATCATACAGTTTCTCAGTGTATTCCTTCCATTGGTTAGCTCTATCCTCTGAGCTTAAAAGAAGTTTCACATCCGTAGCTTTAATGTTCACACCTCTTTTCTTTATTTCTACAAAATTCTGTTTGATCTTCCTGTACGCAACATCAACTTTAGTTATGACCATTTCCTTTTCTACTTCTTCACACATTTCTTTTTTTTTTTGCATTTCTTGTTTATTTGATTTCTAAATTGCCTGTATTGCTCTCTTCCTGCTTCATCCTGAGCATTTTTGCGCCTTCTTGTCTGATCCATCAGCTCCAAAGTTTCATCTGTGATCCAAGGTCTTCAGGCGGCTTGTTCCCTAAAGCTTAACGTTTTTTTACGAGCTATCATTATTTCGGACTTTAATGCATTCCATTCGTCCTCGGTTGAGCTCATTTCAGAGTTACTTCTTAGACCTAAGTCTACCATTTCAACAAATTTTTCTCTCGTGCTAGATTGTTTCAGTTTACTCACTTCCAATTTGTTCTGCTTATACTGCTTCCTTATTTGCTTGAATTTTAGCCTGCACTTCATTACTATCAAATTATTGACGGAATCTATGTCTGCTCCTGGGTACGCTTTGCAGTCTAGAACCTGACCCCTGAATCTCCGTTTGACCATGATATAATCTAGCTGATATCTGCCTGTATCTTCAGGACGTTTCCAGGTGTATATCCTTCTTGCATGGTTCTTAAACAGTGTGTTTGCAACAACTAGCTTATATCTTTCACCAAATTCTAACAACCTGTTTCCTCGCTCATTTCTTTACCCTAGACCAAAACTACCTATAGCATTCCCCTCTTTTCCTTCTCCAACTATCGCATTCCAATCATCCAGGATTATTAGATTTCCCTCGCCCTTCCCGTATTAGATTAAGTTTTCAATTTCGGCTTATATTTTTGGGTGCACCCGCCAATTCGAGTCAACAGCAGCAGTGGCTACCCTTTTCTCGAGCGATTCCGGCCATTTATGAACCTCAATTTCTTCGGTCGTATTCACGCTACATGTCTCAAATTTCTGTTATGCATAGATATCAGCAATCTTAGCAAACATACTAAATTTTATTTCGTTACTGTAATTATTTCTGATGTTATTCGGATGCAAACTTCAGCGATTTTGTCACTCACTGACTGATGATCATCAAAACTTAAGGTACTTTCCGTAGCTATAGAAACCTGAAATTCGCATGCAGATAAACTTTTACCCACATATTATAAGAAAAGTCTAAAACTCGTAAATTTCCATATATCCACCCCTTACTTACCCCTAACGAGAAATCGTTTTTCACCCTAATAACTTTACACACCTCAGAATTTTATTTTATAGTGAACTTATTAAGTTTAACTAATGTGTTAAATTTTACTTCTTTCGTTTTCTTACTTTGAAATTTATTGAAATTCAAATTTTTATTTCGTCCACGACACCCCGACATCATAATTCCATTATACTTCCAGTAATCCTAGAAACAAGTAATTTGGTACATATGTATAGTTTCATCCCTAAATCATAAGAAAAATCTAATATTCGAGTTTTTCCCTTAGTTATTTAGTTACAATCCCAAACATGAAAAATTCTGGCACATATTTTCGGCTTAATTCTTTTGCAGCGGATGAAGGTATATGCCTGATAATTTTTTAGTACATAGTGATCAGCAAGTTTAACTAATATCTTAAATTTTACTTTGCTCCTATGCTTGGTTTGGAAGTTACACGTAATTTATTTATGGTGGTATTTAAACCAGCGGCAATCTGCATTGCTGGGCTACGGCGCACACCAATGGTTTCCAGAGAGTATGGCATTGTTGGTAACGTATATTGATGTCTTCAATTCTGAAATGTTCTTATTCACCGATTTTCAAATGGAATCATTACATTTAAGCAGCGATTCAGAATAAGTGATAAACTTACAAAAAGAAATGTGATCCCACAAAAACAATTTTTGTAAAAATAGTCCAAGAATCGTGTTCGTGTAGTGACAAAAAGTTATGAGATCTCCTTTTGAGCCAAGTCTACACTTTGCAGTGCGTATTCACTTCACTTTGTGAAACAGACTGGTTTCTCTCGGTGTCATAGATCATTTATTTAGAATTTAAAAAATCTGGTGACTTGGCCATTATGCATGTCGTAATTTGTTATTAAAATTGAAGGCATAAAATCTACTTGTCAAGTTCGAAAAAGAGCAAGGGAAATCTTGGTTTTAATGTATTTGTAAGTTTGACTAAGCATTACATTTAAGTTGTTTACATAGGTTAACTAAAACATGGCGCGCATGATGGCTGGTCACCAGATTTTTTAAAAATTTTATTCTGTATAAATGATCTATGACACCGAGGGAAACCATTCTGTTTCACAAAGTGAAGTGAATACACGCTGTAAAGATAGACTTGGCTCAGAAGGAGATCTCATAACTTTTTGTCACTACACGAGCACGAGACTTGGCCTATTTTTACAAAAATTATTTTTGTGGGATTATCTATTCCTTAGTCATCTTCCTGCGACGTTGGCATATAAACTTGTATTAACGGGGTTGTGCGGCCATAGTTTCTAACCTTATTAAAACAATCCTATCACCGAACTGTTGATACTAACTCACCCGTTTCCCTACTCTCTTATTAATTACAAATCCTATTCCAGTGACAGCTTGAGTGCTAATTATCCTGTGTTCCCGAGGCTAGAAATCCTGTGTGTCCTTCCATTTAATCTCATTAATCCCAACAACATCTAACTTTCAGATGTATTAACATATATATTGGAGAAATTTGCGCTCAAAATGTATATTTTAGGAGCATGTGAAAGCCATTATCCGGAAAGCTGCAAATGGCGGTGGGGTTTCTATATGAAGCGGATACAAATTATTTTTCGTTGTTATCTTTTAGCATTGCAGGAATGAGAGAATCAGGGAGTTGATAAAGAAAGAACCACTACAAAAGAGAATTGAAAAATCTAGGTTACAGTGGTACGGGCATGTAAAGAGGATGGGAGAGGAGAAGTTACCAAGGAAGATGCTGGACATGGAGCTGAAAGGGCAGAGGCCTAGAGGAAGACCAAGGGACAGATGGATTAAAGGTGTTACGAAATGGGTGGAGGAAAGAGGAGGAAATTGGGCGACAGTGGAAGAAGAGAGATGGTGGTTAGACAGGAAGCGCAGGCGAGGCTTTTGTTCCAAGCATACCCGGCCAGTGGCTGGAAGCTGTGCCAGATGATGATGATGATCTTTTAGCATTACGTTGCACTCTAACGCTTTTTTTTTTTTTTTTCTCTGCCTCAACGGCGTTTTGTAGCCCCGCTACTGTATGTAGCTTTATCTACTGTTTCGAATAGATTGTATTGGATTCGCTATGATTCGCGTTGGGGAAAAACACAGCTTTGACTGTTATAAACAGCCTTTATGGGAAACCCTTGAATGTTCTTATTAAGGATCACTTGTGGTAGTTGATCCTTTATATTGGTGTCATAATTGTGCTGAGTGGCACTTTGAATTTGTGCCATTCCATTGGGAGTACTGTACCTACTGACTCCAATCTGTCAACTTCTGGGCGGATAGTATCAAGCCTGGTGAAAAATTTCTCTGCTTGTCGAAAGATTTCTGCATTGATGGTAGGCATGTTGGTGATCTCGTGAAGAAGGTCTATTGGCGTGTAGATGCTAGCATGGCTAATCATTCTTAAGCATCTGTTCTGCACTCTTTGTAAGTGTAGCAGGGTAGATTTGCATGCAGTTCCCCAGACTTGGCAACCGTACATAATGAAGGGTAGGACAATTGATTTATATATTCTTATTTTTGTTTCGAGTTTCAAGTCGTTGCTCATGAAGATTGGTGTCAGATTCATAACCACGGCTAGTGCTTTTTTCCTTCTATCGAGGACATATTGACGGAAGAGTAGTTTACAGTCTAACGTTATCCCCAAGTACCGGTGTTCGGTAACCCAGGGTAACCTTTGCCCCATTAGCTCCAACTGTCTTTGCAGGTTTGGTCTTTTAGTTGAGAAGTACACTGCGGCACATTTAGTAGGGTTCACCTTCACCTTATTTTTTCGACACCAGAGCCTAAAGGCGTCTAGGCCTGCTTGGGACGTTGGAAATATTTCTTTCGTGGTCACCTCCGGTTGCGTAGATGACCGTGTCATCCGCAAATTGTGCAATATAAACGTTGGGCGGGGTTCGTATGTCATTGACATTAATGCTGAACAGATGAGGCGGTAAGGCAGATCCCTGCGGTAAGCCCACATTAATTGTGAAGGTGGATGATTTCTGGCCTTCGATTTGGACGAAGAACTTCCTGTCCTTGAGGTAGCTGGCTATGAGGGCAATATAGCAGTCGGGTATGTCGGTGTGATGGAACAGCTTGTCTATTAGTTTGGTGTGCCACACCTTGTTATAGGCTTTTTCAATGTCGACAAATATGGCGGCTGTAGATTTATTCCAATTAAAACCCTTACTGATTTGCTCGGTGAGCCTTACTAACTGACAGGTGGCTCCTACTCGGTTTTGGAAACCGAACTGTTCTTTCCTGATGATTTGTCCAAAATCTAAGCTTGCCTTAATTCTCTTCAGCAGAATACATTCCAGCAGCTTGAGGTAGCAGAGAGTAAGCTAATTGGTCTGTAATTATTGGGAATTGTTTTGTCTTTACCCCTTTTTGGCAGAGCTATAACCTTAGCCGTCTTCCATGCTGAAGGGAAGTAATGTTGTAGGAGACATGCATTGAAAATTCTGGTGAGAAGTATCAGACCTTTACTTGGTAGGTTCTTTAGGTGAATATTGCCTATGCCATCGATTCCAGGTGATTTCTTTGTGGCTAATTTCTTGATGATTGTTCTCACTTCACCGGGTGTTGTTAGTTCTGGCTGGTCGGAAGGGGGTCTGCTTAGTCTTTCCTCTACACGCTGAATTGTTGCGGTCTCCGCCTGTTCTTCCTCTGGAGTTAGGGGATAGACCACTTCTGTATACAGGAATTCTTCACGGGTCTTCTGCCGGATAAGATCTTTTAAACACGACGTTTCGGCAGTCACCTCCGCTGCCTTCACCGAATGGTGTCGAACCGTCGCGGCAGCTACTTCGCGATGACAGCTCACCAGATGAAGGCAGCGGAGGTGACTGCCGAAACGTCGTGTTTAAAAGATCTTATCCGGCAGAAGACCCGTGAAGAATTCCTGTCTACCATACGCCGGGTCACGGAAACGTTGCCAGAGTGTCCTGTAACGATTCCTTAGGTATCTCAGGTCTTCGAGTAACGCGGGCAGTTCTTGATAGACGTTGTTGTGTATGATGGTGGTGGTAACAGACGCTTTTCTTTCGGCTTCTTTGACTGTCGTATTGAAGTGGTTGATAGCCTTGTCGATGCGATCAGGCGACGCTACATTGAAGGGGGTGTTTATTTTGTTGTGGATCTGTCTGGAGAAGTAGTTCCAGTTTGTTTCTGTTATTTTTTTATGGCTATTGTGTGGTAGAGTAAAATTCTTGAATTGAAGCACGACTGGATTGTGGTCTGACGAAAGATCTCTCCATGTTTGAAGGTGTATGTCATGAGTGATGTTTTTAGCTACGACAATGTCGAGGACATCCGGCTGGGCGTTACCGCGGTTTGGAATATATGTAGCCTCAGTGGGTCCGTAGACTTGTATGTTCCTCCTTTCAGACAGTTGATACAGTAGCTCTCCTTTAGCATTGGAGGTGCGTGAGTTCCATGCTGTGCGCGTACTATTTATATCATCCACCTCTTATAATTTTGTTCCCTTTTGATAGGATTTCGTCCAAGTCATGTTCAGTTAGAGCTCTGTTGGGTGGCAAATAAACTGATGGAAGGATTATGTGTCCTTCTTTGGTGTTGATTTTTACAGCCGTTGCTTCCATTTCCAGCAAGTTGATAGTTTGGATGACTGCATGTGATAGAGAATTCCTGATTGCAATTGCTGTACCACCGCCTCGCTGGCCTATTCTGTCGGATCTGTAGATTTGAAAGCCTGATAGTCTAAAGGTGTCCTTGGGTTTAAGGTGTGTTTCTGCCAGCAGAATTATGTTAATATTGTGCCGGTTCGAAAAATCTAGTAATTCTAGCTTTTTATTTTTTTTATTCCATTTGCGTTCCATATTACAATATTTATGTCGCTCTGTGAAGACGGAGTTCTGGCCATTATTTCAGCATGGCCATAACACCTTCCATGAACGCAAAGAGTTTGGTAAACTTGTCTTTGGCGCTGTTAACTTTTTTCATTGTTCTTCTCATTATATTAAGAAATTTCTTCATGTCTAGGAAATCGACTTGACTATCAGACTCCTCTTCTTCTTCTGATTCTATATGTCTGTTCTTGTTCCTCCTAGAGCCTTTCAGTGTATCAGCGAAGGAGTGGTAGCCTTCTGTTGTGTTCTTTTTTGGATCACTTTTCTGTTTTGCTTCTTACTTAGGCTCTTAGAAACATTCTCACTTGTTTTTATGCTGTAACGTTTGTTTAGGAAGTTTTGGGTTTCGTCGGTTTTCTGTTTTGGATTCGGAGGCTTCACTATCTTCTGATAAATGGGACAACCCCTCCAGGAGGCTGCATGATTCCCGTTACAGTTGATGCATTTTGCTTTTTGGCTGTTAGGGATAGTGCAGTTCTTGCTTGAGTGCAGCCCTGCACATTTTACACACCTGGCAGGAAAGTTGCAGTAGTTTGCGGTGTGTCCATGGCGTTGACATTTTATGTCATTGAGGAGGACCGTTTAGGTTTCTGTAGCGTTCTATTTTGACTCTTGTATAGAGTATTGCGCCAACATTATAGATCGCGTCTGATTCTGCACCAGGTTTCAAGGTCACTGCAAAAGTAGCGAGTGGGATAAGTTCTCTGGTTTCTTGGTTCCGCTTTTTAAATTGATGAACAGATAGAACTACAAATCCCTTGGATGCCAAGTCTTCCTGAATGCTGTCTGTTGCGATTGATGGTAGGCAGGCCTTTGATGACCACCTTCAGTGGTTTCTCATCTGGCATTTGGTGGCTGAAATGGTCTATTCTATGCTGTTTGAAGAATTTAAGAAGGGTTTGGTGGTCCTCTTTGTTGTCTACAAAGTATTTGAGGTGACCGTCGCTGTACACCACCTTTAGACCCCCTGTTAGGTGGCTTTTTAGGGCTTGATTCATCTCCAGATACTTCTGGACTTTCTTGATCACTCCCTTTTTGGGGCTTATCAGCTGCTGTATTGGAGTCAATTTCAGTGGGTCTTGTTTGCTCCAAGTGCTCCGATGGAGGTTGAGAACTGGCTTTTATCTGCTCTGGCTGTTCATTATCCTCCAGAGAGGCGAATCTATTGCTGGTTTCAATTTGGGAACTGGTCTTGATGAACTTAGCGTGCTTAAGCGGATTTCCTTTACGCTTCCTCTTCCCTTTGACAGTCTGGAAACCATTTGTGGGCTGCGGCAGGCTGGGGAAATCTTCTTTTTTCTTTAGGAACTCTTTTCTTCTGTCACTTTGATGGATTGAGACTGGATGAGTCGGTTTCTCAGATTCTGAATCTGAGGAGTCGGAGTGCTCTGAGCAATCCATTTCGGAGCCCGAAGGTGATCTCGGGTAATCTTCACTGTCCTCTTCTTGGACTGACGGCGATCTCCGTCTCGGCGATTTCGATCCTGACTCCATGCTGTGCACGAAACGCCAATGGCGTTTCGGACACTCGTGTTGCCTACTGGGAGTGTTGTTCTGGTCCTTCGTTAACACCGCTGGGTTTCCAGATCCAGTAACAACCCTATTCAGCGCGCCCGGGGGTTCCTCTCCACTCGGGAGAGGGCCGTGGGGCGGTAAATCTCTCAAGCCTAGGAAGGGGAGGGAGGGTGGGACCCTATAGTCTGACGACAACTTCGCTTTCCTCTCGCCTCGACGACTTCGCGGTGGCAACCCGCTGACGAGACGCGCCCGCTTTTGTTAATGACATTGAATTTTTTCTATGCCTTAAACACTGATAAATGCTTCATGAACCATTACAAAATCAATGTTTTATATGACAACTACAACGGGGCCAATTTGGAGTTAAATATTTTTCTGAAAGCATTTCGACTACGAGAAACATCTTACATTTCGTTGATCGTGATTCAGGCATAAACTAACCTACTGTAAGAACGTTGCTTTTCGTGTGCTGTAAATACATAAACTTACAGCGGGATATAAATGTCACATTCTTCGGACGTTTCGAGAGAATCCATCAACCAACTGAATAACTGTAAACAAATAGTTATTACAGTTATGCAGTTGGTTGAAAATGACTGCAGAGATGTACTCCCTCGAAACGTTTCATGAAGGTGACATCTATACCCGGCTGTAAGCCCGAGAACAATTTATTTATTTAACTAATCACTGAATTTGAAGAAATTTTGAACGTTGTGTACCCCGGGCGTCCATAACTAACATAAGGTATGGTTCAACCTCACGTGAACGCTGAAAGCTATGGAATAAAGCAAACAGTTACTGATCGTGTAACTATTTGCTTTGTTGAAAGCAATTAACGCATAAACCATTGTCCGGATATTGGTACGGCATCTATCAATGTATGGCCCTTGGTCCTAGGTGAAAAGGTGCTATTACGGTATGACTTTATAAAGCTGAGAAAAAAAACGGTGTTTCGCAAATTAATAGCAATTTATATACAAGTTACATCTCGTATCTGAAATGTTTCCGGATGGTAAGTACCAACGACATTGTATTGATCAGTATTAAAAAGAAATTATTTGAATTTTATCCCTATATTCGTTTCTGGAACGGTCGTTGATATAAATTACACATTTAACTATAAGCCTCCGTTTCGGGTACGATTGCACCGTTAGTTTTATCTGGCTACAACAGAGGAAATTTGAGTAGCCGGTATGAAACTCTGCAGTTAAGTCAACAATACCACACGAAAATATAATTACCGAGCGTGGTGGTGTAACAGTTAGTGTTCTGGCCTCGCATTCGGGAGGATGGCGGTTCGAATCCCCGTCCTGGAATCCAGATTTGGGTTTTCCATGGATTCCCAAATCACTCCAGGCAAATGCCGGGATGCTTCCTTCAAAAAGCCATGGCAAAATTCCTTCCCATTCCTTGTCCCCATCCTTTCTCGTCTCTAAAGACCTCGCTGTTATGAGGCGTTAAGCAGTTAAAAAAAATATAATTATTCAGTTATAGTTATACTAAAAAGCTATCAACCTCCAGCAGCGGTAGCCCAGATAAAGCCTATAATCAGAAATTGACCTAAACTAAAATATAGCTGAGAAATACGAGAATTTTTTCCGAATCAAAAGCGATATTTGAGAAGTCAAAGCACAAATGTGTAACACGATTCGGTATGGATGACATTAACCAAATAATTTCAGCGTTGGTTGAAATGTAAGTCTCTGAGTTGGCTCACAAGGAGAGTTTTCAACATGTATTTAACAGATTTTAAACAAGATAACTTCCCAACACTAATACGAGTAAATAACTCCGTTGAAGTCGTATAAATAGGCATGCCTTTTTTTTTTCTTTTAGAAGGAAAGTTTTCCTAAATTACAGTTTTACAATAGCACCAGGAATGTTCCAACTCATTAACAGGTTACATATATTCAAGACAATATTTAGTTTTCTTTTTGGAAAGTGCTCCGAGTGACGGAATGATACTAGGTAAGAACTTCTTTAGATTTGGCGAAAGATATGCGGATATCTTTACGCTTGTTTAATCGTCTGATGCATAGTCTGAAAGAGAACTTTTGGTCCGGTGGCAGGCACATTTCAGCATAACTGACACGAAAATAGTCATATAAACTGATGAGCCAAAACATCATGACCCCTGCCCACTGAGAGATTGAATGCCCGTCTGGTGACGTTGTTGGTAAGCCATGCGGTAAGATAACTATCTAGGAGGAGCAGAGACGCATAGGAAGTCACTCTAGCGATGATACGCGTGGAAAATGGGGAAATCCACTGACATAACGGTAGATCATTATGGTTCGGACCCTGGGAACGAGCATCTCGGAAACGGCGAGGCTTGTCGGCTGTTCGCATGTGATTGTAGTGAGTATTAATGGGAAGCAGTTGAAAGATGGTGAAACCACGAGTAGGCGACAAGATGGTGGACGTCCACGCCTCATCACACAACGCGGTGGTCGGATACTTGCTTGCCCTCTCTGTAAACCAGGACAGGGAGCGATTTGTGGCAGATCTGACGGGCAGAGTACTCGTACAATGCTGGTGCAGGCACAAGTGTCTGGAGCACAGCGTTCAGCGCATAGTTGAACATAGGGCTCCACATCAGGCGGCCCCTACCTGTTGCCACATTGACACAACGACACCGTCAATTACGATTGCAGTTGGCACGAGATCATCGAGACTGGGCCGTGGATCAATGGGAACGTGTCTCCTAGTCGACTGAATCCCGTATTTTGTTACACCACGTCGATGGTCGTGTCCGTCATCGAGGTGA
>JARYHS010006306.1:0-21582 GCA_031002005.1 Vandiemenella viatica
CAATAGGGGCGGCATCCTTTGTGGCAGCGCTCCCCCCTTTTATCCCTACTGCCCCCTATCCTTTCCCGTCTCTAAAAGACCTCGATGTAAAAAGAGACGTAAGCAGTTACAAAAAAAAAAAAAAAAACCATGTCCGCGGCCGGATTCGAATCGGCGATCTTCGGCACGTGGATCCTACGCTACCGAGGCCGGCCCGGGCACTAAATAAAGGAGTTGTAGGTGGTGAATAGGAAAATTTCATCTTATTTCTTTCTGGAAATAGGGACTCTGCGATAACCATTGATGATGGATTCTCGTGTAACTCGTAGAGAGAAATCGAAAGTAATTTTTTTTTTTTTTAATATATATATATATCTCGGTTAGTTCTAGAAATAAGGTTTCGCAAAATTGAGGTGAATAGAAAGAAATGTGACCCGGACCAGAAAATTTTTCCTTGTAGTCATAATGAACTACATGCTGTGCATTCATAATGGATGTTTTGTTTTTTCTTCCAAGCGACTTAGGTGGAAATACGGCCAAGGCCAGAACAAAAACAAAGAAAGAAGCGAGATATCAAAATTTTTATTCTTGACATTCGATTAGTTTCCTCGAGTTACTTTAGAAACCATCACCGCATTGCGGTTATCGTAGAAAAAAACACGGAAATTATCGCAGAACACAATGATACAGTAGTTGAAATACGGGAGGTGGGTATGTCAACACTACGGAAACACGAACGAGAATTAGGAATTGAAATCTGTGCATTTTTCTTGTCTTAAAATGGTAAGCGCTGTTAAAGTTAAACTGTTGCCTGGACCTGGAGCAAAGTTACTTAATACCAGTACTTACTGTGGAGCAAAGGTCTTTTCGTTAAAGTTGTTACACAGACTAGAACCAATCAATGGTGACATAAAGGATATGATAATAGGTAACCATAATATGCATTATTTCGAATGCCCAACTTTCATGTCGTATCTGTCGTACTATGGCTCAAACAAACTGCGTTTCGATTTTCCTGGGACATGTTGGTACCGGTTTTATTACTGTGTTCCAGGGTACAGGCTACATTGCACCGTAAACAGAAACAAACTGCGTTTTGATTACCGTCCTGTGAAAAGTTAGGACAAGTGCGATTATTTTAAATTTTGTTTTGAATGTTAATCAGTGAGTGTGGAGAATTCAGCTTGGGCTACAGTAATACGTAACCACTTTATACAATACTCAGATTCCTTACTTTCTTGTCCTTTATGTCGTCGCTGTTACTTTTTTTTTTTTTTTTTTTTTTTTTTTTTTTTTTTTTTTTTATGGCTTAACGCCTCGTCGACGTTGACAGTGCTGCCAGCCTCTTGGCTTTGAATATCCGTAGATGGCCGCTAAAATTTCCGTTGATTGGGTACAAAAATCCGGGGACTCGCTAATTAAAAGGCAAACAATAATTACTGAAGAGAGAGTAAAGTTAAGAATACTTTTTATTTCCAGGTCTATAAAATTCGAAATAAAAAATAATTATCTCCATTAAAAGTAAGAAATATCTCTGAACATGTTTTATACATCGTCACTTTCATCGCTGCTGCTGTGCCTACTCTTTTTATGGGGGGGGGGGAGGACTATACATTATTTATTTTCTTTGTTGGCATTATATTTAGCATATCTTCGGTAACAGGAAATGTTTAATACTGCGAACACTTTGACTCTCGGATATTGGTTAATCCATCTCGGAAGGCATTGCTTTTTAAGCGGAGCCAACGAGCGTGTCACCGTGCATAAAGAGTGCGCCTATAGTTCTGTATTACGGTCTTTTAAGATCTATAAAATCTACAGTCAAACAAAACATGAGCTTTTTTCAATCGTTGGTTCACACGAGCGGTTGCAAGGAAACGATTAACGATTATTGACACTTCTGTAATGCATTAACACTATACGCTCAAAGTTTAACAAAACACCAATATGAGGAAAAATAAACAAAAAGTAAAAAATAGCAAAAAACCGTAGATATTTTAACAAAATCCGAAAATCCTAAGTTCTTGTTATAAAAATCCGTAGAAATGGCAGCACTGGACGTTGAGGTCATTAGAGGCGGGATGGGATTGGGGGCAAGGAACGGGAAGGAATTTGACCATGGCCATGGCCTGGAATGATTTGGGGAAACCATGGAAAATCCAAATATGTATACCCGGTGGGATTCCAACCAGCGTCCTCCCGAATGCGAGGCCAGAACGTTAACCGCTCACAACCTCGGTCGATATCGCTATTACTCTACACTCTACAGCCTACATGGTTAAATTTGTCTGGCGTTTTTAACTGTTAGGCTGCCTACGCACCACGTTTCAATTTTAAAATTAGAAGGAAAAAAAGTATTAGCTTTCTCAGTTAAACTACACTAATGCACTCGATTTGTGGATGCCTATTTTCATGTCCTGTATATCGCTATTACGCGGTCTGCTACCTCAGTGGTTTAGGCGTTTCCTTCAAGAGATCGCTGCTCCAGCCCTGGATTAAAATCTCGATGGGGACAGGAATTTTTAAGAGCTGTGTTTGACCGTATGAGCTTCTATGTTAAACTGTAGGTCCCAGAGGGAAGGAACTGGCCGCCCTACCTCTCACACAACGGCTTATATTATGCCTCCTTCGGGAGGATCAAGGCAACCTTCCGTTTGTTCTAGTGTATATCGCTATTACTTTACGCGATTTCAACTCTTTGGATGGCTACGCACCACATTTTAATTTTAAAATTACAAGAAAATGGTGTTATCTTCCTCACATAAATTACTAACTATCCAACTGTACATCTATATAAATATATGATTAACCATATAAATATATAATTAAATGCTCTAATTTTAATTGAAATATAACAGCTAAAAACCTTTAATCAAGGAGAAAGATATTCCATTGGCCACGGCGATTGTGAGCGAGTGCAATACTATCTGTGGTGTACAGTCCGCGTCCCCCTTCGTAAAAATTGACTGGAATGAAATGCTAGAGAAAAAAAAAAATATTGCTATTTCTATTAAATAAATCTGAATTTTCGTTTTGTGATGTACGGTATTTATGACATAAGATATTTTTTTGTTGCTGTAATGTGATCATTCTTTGTTTTGATGAAATAGCGGCTTTAAAAGTTAAATCATAATGAACAAAATTCAACATCTCCAAAATAAAAAAATACTTTCTGATTTCCATATAGTTCGATTTACCGGTGATTTGTTTTGGTTTATAACTCTGTTCAGTACATCAATAGTTAGTTTCTCTTTGCAAATCAGCGTTTTAGATAATTTTACGGTTTAGGAGTATAAACTACAGTATTAGTAATTTGGTGGAATTCTAAATTATCGGCTTGTCTTAAGTGAGGAGAAAGTTTTATACAAAATCACACTGCTTGTATTATATGCGAAACTGTGAAACGTAAGTTTACTATATTTTAAGGTTTGCCTGCGATAACCGTGGAGCAGCAATTTGAAGAGAATTCTTAAGTAACTCAATGAGACAAATCGGAAGTAAAGATTAAAATTACTTAATATCTTGCTTAGTTCTCTAAGGTCATACATAATTTAGTTATAGGCGTTTGAAGATGATTTTCTTTTGGTCCGGGCTGCATTCCAACCTAACCACTATTCCTAGAAAGAAAGCAAAACATCCATTGTGCATTTCCTTGTGGCTTTGGTCGATTTTTTTTTTTTTAAATTAAGCAGCATATTGATAAATTTTATTGTTCACTTTTGAGTTGTCTCGTCGATTTATAAAAGAATCCATTATGAAATTGCGGCGCCACGGTTATAGTATAATATCCGCATTTTAATATAAAACGTTTGAATCTAGAAGTGCATACATGTTATGAATTAAAAATGTAAGCCATAAGGGGAAAAAAAACTGTTAATTCGGGTTAAAAATACGTTTAACTGCTTTGTTGATACTCGCTCTTCAAGAAAATGTGTGCCCGAAAGCTGTAGAATATGTAACAAAGTTGTAATCCGCGTCGAAACATATAGTTAAACGTTACTGGCTTAGCGTTATTGGACCTCTTGAGCTGGTAGGAACTTAATTATAGTCAGAATTTGACATGGCCGCTGTCGTTTTCACTCAAAATTCACTAAGCACTATTGAATAGCAGTAATCACTCAGGTCCAGGCTGCCTTTCAACCTAAACACAACACGGCTACGCAAATCACTGAATTAGCGGCAATAGATCTCTCAAGCTGTCTTTGACGTCATTATAGTCAGGGGGCATCCATAAATTACGTGAGGTGTTTTTCCGGATTTTTGGACCCCGCCCCCCCCCCACCCTTATGGTAAGACTTCTTGAGATCTGCTCCGCCCCCCCCCCCCCTCGAAATCGCCCTCCCAACTTTTTGAGGTCTCACCCTTCCAAAGCTGGTTACACCGCCACTTTTCGTAGGAATACCTCCCTAAAATCGACTTTCGCATCATTTGTAGATTTGTAGACCTTTTTTTTTTCTCTACAGTCCAAAAAAAAAAAAAAATTCCAAAACCTCACGTGAGATTTCAGTTGAGCCATCCTCCCCCTTGGTGATATTTTGTGATGTTTCGCCGGACCCCCGCCCCCCTCCCCTATTTCGCCTCACGTAATTTATGGACGCCCCTTAGAATGCATGGAAGCAACATTCTTTACTCAAAATCCACTATACACCATGGAATATTAGTCTTCATTCAGGTGCAGGTTGCATTTCAACCTAACCACACCCTCCGCTGAAACAGTTCCTTGAAAATCAACATTTGTACCGCACGCGGAAGAGCACATTGACGGTAATGATGGTTGCTATTTATCGGCTAATACGATTTGCTTTGTATTACTTCTGTCCCACCTGTTTTAACGGCTTCGCGTTAATTTTTTCTTGAATACTAATGCGTAAGGAGTGCGTTAATCACATTTTTTTTTTTTTTTTTACTGGCCGTACTTGAATAGTAGCCCTTGCAGCAATTAGGTAGAGGTTTCGTAATGGTGATGAGAGATTGGACATGAGAAAAAGGGCATTCAGATATAAATGTCTGGCGACACTGTTATTGCATGTTTGTATTGGACTCACATTATGAATAATAAACGGAGGAACTGGTACAAAGGAAGGCATTTGGTCAAGGAAATAGTTTCTATGCAACGACTAGTTCTCAACGAGGAATTTTCCTTTTCGTATGAAAACTTTTACACACACTCCTTGGAAAATATTGTTTAAGAATTTGTTCTCTTATAGCTATCAAAATTCCGCAACAATACCACAAAAATCTGACTCAAGCGATCGGTGGATTCCATACTGCGACGTCCAACGGTAATAGATTCTGCGGGTGTCGTACATACAATGAAATATATATCCGCTTGTTGTCTCACCAGGATATGTTTTCGGTGTGAAAATCGCGATCAAAGCACGAACAAGTCTGATAAATAGTATAGCACCTCTGGTTTCTCGCCCTAAAGTAGTTCTGCCGTTTAAGTGAAATCAAAGATTAAAAATTGTAAGAAATTGGCTGTAAACGATCTATAACTACAGAGAGAATTACTCAATACCAACGTCGGTTTGGCCGTACGTGAAGAAGCGGTGTGTTACTATGTGGGGTTCATGGGTTCGATTCCACCAACCGTTAAAAGGTTACTTCAACAGTAAAAGTAACTTTGCGTTTATGTCAGCCATAAGTTGTGTATTTTTATCACAAGATGAAAAACTAATGATAAGGCTTCAAATCGCAGCAGAAAAATTAGTAAATAAGGTAAAAACTGTTGGAACGGATGAGAAAGTGATTTGCTGGGTAGACGAATTTAAAAGAAAGTAGAAAACAAGAATTTATGGTAGGAAATTCAGTATCAGAAGAAACTGAAGTAAAAATGGGAAGCGTATTCGGACCGTTCCTATTCATTATTGTAATTTATGATTGTGTTGATGGTTTATAATCAGAAATTAGATTGCTTACAGATGACATAATGCTATATAAAAGGATCAAAACGGTAGAGGACTGTAAACAGCTGTAAGGTGATCTGGACAAGATATGTAATTGCGTTGGTAAACATGGGATGAAGATAATGCAAAGAATAAACAGATAAAAAACTAAAGGTTGATTATAATTATAAGGTGCGGAAAGAATTGCTTGTTGAGGACTTGAAATGTAAATATCTTGGGATTACATTTGATAACAAGCTTAACTGGGCAGGACACATTGGACAGGTAGTAGGAAAAGGTTTCAAAATTCTGCACTTGTTGGAGAGAGTGATGAGGGGATGTTCGAGAGAAGTAAGGAAATTGGGTTACAAACTTGGTAGTGTACTATGGGGATCACATTTTGAGTATCAAATACAATAGTTGGAGAGGGTGAAAAAAAGGGGCAGCTAGATTTGTTTCTGGAAATACTCGCAGAATGCAATCAGTAACAGATTTAATAAAAGGGAATGGGATTCATTGGAAGACAGGAGGAGTATGAAGAGTGTACAAGGCGTATATTGGTGATGAGGCATGGAAAGATATTGGTGTAAGAATTAAAAGTAATGGATGTAAGGGAAAAGATGACCATGACCATAAGCTGGCACTCGATTTCAGGCAAAAGGGTATTGGAAGCAGTGGCGGCTGGTGGGTTATCGAACTGGTGGTGCACTTTACTAAAATATTAAAATTAGAAAATGCAACAAAACAAAAATTTACATAATATATGTTTATTTTTTATACATTAAATCAATACGACGACATTTTTCTGAAGCGAAATGTTCAATCACCTTTTTATTAAAATCGGGTATTGTTTGTATGAATTTTTTTTTCAATACTAAGCACAGAAAGTGCATTTAGCCGATCCTGAAGCATGGTATTTCGGAGAAAAGTTTTGATTCTTTTCAGTGTCGAAAAACATCGCTCGCTCTCTACTGAAGTCATTGGTATAGTGCACAGAATTCGCAATAGTTTCATTGACTCTGAAAATGATTCAGTCAGGTCATTATTATAGAACAACTGTAAAATTGCAATTGCACTATTTGCGTTGGTGAAATCGTCGCGACTGTATATTGCTGAAAGTTCGTTTTTCAACTTGTACTTGTCCAAAGCTGCATAGGTGGAAACTGTGATCGTGAAATCTTTGTCGGGAAAAGTAGAACGGTATGTGGTAAAGTTCTCGCAGTAAAATAATTTGGCTGCTATCAAATGATTACAAAAATTGAATCTGTCTTTCACTTGAGTAATAATTATATCGCACACTTCTTTTGCTATAACAGAGCTAGACGATTTAAACCTTTTTTGAGGCGGTTCTTCAAGTTGATCTATGGTGTTACGTGCATTTTGTATACTGATTTCAAAATCATTAATACAGTTTTTTATATGAACCAAATCAATATTTCTTTTTTGCATTTGTTTGAATAAAATTTCACTATGTGGCAGAATAGATTGAAAAAAATCAAGCCAATATAAAAAAGTACTGTCGTTCAAATACCTGTGAAGCATATCAGCCTGATTTATAGAATCGGTATCATTTTCCGTTTCTATAATGGTGGTCATGCATTCTTTTAAAGGCTCCCTGTAGCTATGTACTGATGCAACGATCCGCGAATTAAAGTTCCATCTCGTTTGCGGAGCAGCTGGAATCTTCTTTGATACAATAGTTTTCAAAACATCTGTACGCTTCGGTGATCGTGAAAAAAACTTTGGAAAAGCTTGAAGGTTAGCAAAAAATTTCTGTACGGTTTTGTTTTGACTTACACTTTTTTCTATTATTAAATTTAGTTGGTGGGCGTAACAATGAACGAATGAAGCATTTGGATAGACGGTTTTTACCTTAGCCTGTACTCCACCAACATTCCCGCTCATTACAGCGGCGCCATCGTAACATTGTGCTATTAATTGTTGCGGAGTTATTTGAAGTTCCCGTAATTCTCTTATAATAACAGAACTAAGTCCTTCAGCAGTATGGGAATGCGGCGTAAGATATTTCCAAAACCGTTCGTGAACCTGTCCATTTTCTTCGTATCTTAAAATCATTACCATCTGCATAGTCGTCGATACATCGGTAGTTTCATCAGCTTGAACTGCTACGTATTCACATTTTGTTATAATATTGGACAATTCTTTGTGGTATACACATAAAATTGAGTCCAAAATATCGTTCTGAATAGTTTTTGACGTGCCTTTGAAAACTGTAGACGACGTGAGATGCTCCTTCATGACCGTATCCAACTCTGATACAAAGTCTATTAATCCACGAAACACTCCAGCATTACTAGACTCAATAGTTTCATCGTGACCTCGCAAAGCTAACTCAAATGCACCACAAAACTTGACACAATCGATAAGACGTGATAAAATATACCTGTTTTTATCAACTTGTTCATTATACTTTTGGATATTGCTTCTATACACAGAATCTAGCTGATTACGAATGTCGACCGTGCCTAACACAAACTCATTACATTTTGTAGGTGTACTTGTGAAGAATCATGTTTTTTTATTTTTTCACTCAAATGCGTCAAATCCTTGATTCCTGTTTCTGTCCAAATCGATTTTCCGCCAAAAATAATGCAAGGAAAACAAAAGAATGCATTAAGACGCTCACATCCACACAACCATTTCTTTCTATTATACATTTCACTTTTAAAACTTCGTGTAAATGCTTTATTTTTCGATTTGCACTCTTGTTTTAAATTTAAAAAGGGCCGTGGCGGTCCGGCCAATTTTATGTTCACTTTATTTTGAAAAGTTCTGTTATTTTCTTTAATATAATCAATGTTTATGCTCATTTTCACTAACACCATACGCAGTATAGAATAGAAGTTCTCGAAAAAAATCGAAACAAAAACTAAAAACAATTATTTATGGTAATATAAATAAACAAGTATTAGCGCGTCACACATACAGTGAAACTATACTGATAGTCTAATAACGAGATGTCAATCATGGCTGCTGTCGCCTCGCGCGCGCCCATGTGCCGCCCGGCCAATTCGTCAAACATCGGGTGCTCTCGGCAATCCTCGGTTCGCTCGTGCGGCGCTCGACAGCCGACTCATTACTCGGTACGTTTCTAGATAATGTTATTATATATTGACAACAAGTTAGCTACAACCCATTAGTATAACCAATATCTCCTGTTATCTACAAATACAATCCCGAGTTAATTAATACTTATTATGTGGAACAGTGTATACACTTGTTACCAGCATCTAATAATCAGTTATTTTCTTACAACCAGTAACCATGATAAGTTTCACTGTAATTTGCGACTACATATTATATCATGTTAGTTGCTATTTATGTGGAACAGTACACACACTTATTAACAATATCAATTATATTACCAACAACTCATAAGCAGTCAATTACTTAACAACCTGTTAGTATGATAATTTTTCACAGCAGTTTTTGAATGCATGCTATCCCATGTTAGTTACTATATATGAGTGGAATTTTGTAAACACAATAATTACTTAAATTCTCAAAAGTTTCAACAGAAAGAAAAACCATATATCATTTTAGTAATTGTGGACAACTCTGTCACCTTCCCCTTCCATACACCATATATACTATTTTATCAGTCATTCTTAGTTACCAAATTCCAAGAAGAAAATTCTTTCACAGAGTAAAATGGGTTCTGAAGCAGAAACTCTTTCAGTTTGGACTTAAAGTAGTTGGGTTTTTGTAGGTAACATTTAATTTCTGTTGGTAAGACATTGAATAAGGAAGCTCCAGTAAATGTTAACCCTTTCTGTACAATTGACAGTGATTTGTAATCCTTGTGAATATTATATTTATTCCTAGTATTATGGCTATGTATGTCAGCATTAAGATTGAAGTGTTGAGGATTTTCCACTACAAATGATAATACAGAGTATACATACTGTGCTGGCTTGGTCAGAACACCCAGGTTTTTAAACAGATTTCTGCACGACGTCCATGGGTTTGCTCCACAAATAGTTCTTATAGCACGCTTTTGTAATTTAAATACCCTTTGTGATTGTGACGAGTTTCCCCAAAATGAGATGCCATAAGTGAGCAGGGAATGAAAATATGCAAAATATACTAACTTTCTGGTTTCTATATTAGCTATTCTAGATATTACCCTCAGTGAGAATGTTGCAGAATTCAGTTTTTTAAGAAGTTGTTGAATATGTTGTTTCCAGTTCAGTTTGTTATCTATATATACACCCAGGAATCTTGTGAAACTGCTTTCATTGATTGTTTTCCCTTCTGATATCACATTATAGCTGTCCTTTGTTTTATTTTTTGTAACAAACTGAAGTAACTGTGTCTTTTCTACATTAAGTATTAGTTTGTTGGCATTAAACCACCTGTTAATTTTCTTTATAGCATCATTTGCTATGTTTTCGAGGTTTTGTGCTGATGGATCTTTCAACGATATGCTAGTATCATCTGCAAAGAGCACTATGTGTTCATTATCACCTAGTATATGTGGAAGATCATTTATATAGATTAAGAACAGCAGAGGGCCAAGAATTGAACCCTGAGGCACACCACATTTAACTATACCCCATTCTGAGTTTATAACATCTCCTGTATTAGCATCTTTCAGTGATACACATTGCTTTCTATTTTCCAGGTATGATTTAAACCAAAGTCCTGGCTTACCACTAACTCCATAGTGATCTAATTTACCTAGTAGAATATCATGATCAACACAGTCAAAAGCCTTAGCAAGATCACAGAATATACCTAGGGAATTTAGTTTTTTATGCATTGATTCCAGTATATTGTTTACAAATGAACTATCTTTTGTTTCACACGTCAGGCGTATTAACTCGTATCACCTACAAGTTGTATTAGCAGTCCTCGTGCACTCGCCGAAGCGCACGAGAATTTGTCTTTACAGGAAAATAAGTCTTAATAGTTTAGTAAAGCGCTCAAACTGTTTCACCATAATTGGAGATTTAATTTTTTATACGTTTTTGTTTTTGTATGTTTAAAAATAAGTATTAAAATGGTAATATAAAAATAAAGATGAAGTAGGTACTTAATATTTTGTCATTTTTAAATCTTTTGGATTGGTGGTTCAGCGCACGAGCGCACTTACGGTACAGCCGCCACTGATTGGAAGACCCTCTTTTTTTAAGTAAGGGTGTCAGGGATTGGCATAAGTTACCAAGAGAAATGAAGAATAATCTACAAAAAAGTTGAAAAAATTTAAAGTTGATATTTGTAGAGGGTGGGTGCGGGAGAGGAGGAAGCAGGGTCTGTAGGAAAATTGCCACCGGAGCGTGCGCTCCATTACAAGGAAATTAAATTGAAAAAAGATAATCGTGAAATATTTTCTAGTGAAAATACTTTCAATTATTCACTATATTTTTCTAGTGTCTGCTTTTTTTGACATGGTAAAAAATGAATGCTATATTTCAAAATTAACGAAGCAAATACCGGAATTTACAAAAGTAAAGGAAATATGCTATCCTATTTCAATAATAAAATTTGTATGTAGGACGTCCTTTATGAAATGTTCCTGGGGTGCACGTAATTTGTGATTCAAGAAGTTGTATGATTTTTATCATTCGAACATTTGCGTATTCCTCAAAGGAAAAAAAAAATTGATGAATTTGTTTCAGAACAAATTTGTAATGTTATAAAAGCGAATAGCAATGTAAACAATATACGGGGAAAAAGGTATCAGTCGGTGTGATGGAAGTCGGGGCCATCCGCACGTCTAAATCAACACTTAGGGTAGGTAATCTTCTATATAGGTATACAACATATATACCCAATTTTTAACACCCGATTTCTCTTAAACGGAGGTCCACCAGGCAGAATGTTTTAGGGTGATAAACCTGAGGTGACTTAGGCCCTACTATTTATCAGACTTTTTCGTTCTACGATCGTATTTTCACAACGAAGACCTCTCCTTGTCGTTGATATTTTTGCAGCATTATTGTCTTAGGTTGTGAAGAGGTTTAAATGCTGCCTGGACCAAAATGGCAATTGACGTTCCCTGTTATACGGGGTGTCGATATGAAATCTCTGTGATTTCAAAGTACAGTATAATGAACGCTATTATATATAGAATCTGCACTATCCTGTAAATCAACTAAAAAAGATTTACACACAAAATTAGCGCACTTCTCCCTGTGCTTCTGTCGTAGCCCTCAAAATGTCTGTGAGATACTCGATTCCAGACTGTGCTCACCCCAACATTTCTGGAATGATGAAACCAATAGCAACCACATTTCTTCTTCGGAGATCGCCAACATCGCGTACATGTGTGGCATGCAAAATGTTTTTCAGATAACCCCACAGGGAAAAATCCAGAGGGGTTATGTTTGGAGACGGTGGTGGCCAGTTGGTAGGTCCATTTCGTACTATCGATTGCTGTGGAAATGTTCTGACCAAGAACTCATGAACCTGTTTGCACTCCAAGTGGCTAGAATTAGCCTTAATTGTCGTTACATCTGGTGGCACCCTATCAAATACATGGCGAATATTTTTTTTTAAAGGAATTGGTGTCGATATTACAACATCATGTATTTGGCTCTCCCTTACGAAGTGGTAATTTTTTATAATTTTACAGAACCTAAGTCAAAATTAAAGCAGCAACTTGGACAAAATTACACAAAATACTTTTTGAGTTTCTTTACAGTTTGGTGCAAGCCACAGTGTTCTATTTTTAACAGTTTTTCATTTTATAACCAGGAAGGCTTCAAGTGGACACCATGTATAGCAAAAAGAATCAGGAATTTGATTTATGGTAGATCGCTTCAATGTTTTCGTAGATTCTTAAGATTCATAAAATAGTGTACGTAATTGTGTGCATACCTTCTCTTAGCCTTATTTCTTAACATCGCCACTGAAGTTTTAGTTGCAGCATTGAGTGAATCCCATCCAACCATTATATTCTTAACACTACCGCTGCACCCAGCGGATTGTCTGTGAACCTGCCGTGGTGGCTGATTGATAGGAGTTGGGTGCTTACTTTGAACCACTGCAAACAAAATAGTTTTATCATCCAAACTATTAATTCCGCATAATAGATATTCACATTTGATTATTTCGCTTAGTATGTACATAGAATATTGCTTTTCCTACAGCTAAAATGAGTCGTCCGGAAAGCAGTTCATCCGCTTCCAGGCATCATGATGAGGAAGAAGATTCCGTCGATGAAATCCCCAGAAAGCAGATGAAATTAGACCCAGTAAGTGCTCTTGATTTTTAAGTTGTATTGGCGTTTACGAGGGTTTGATATTTATATTTCTGGCCTTGGCAACAATATACCGAGCGTGGTGGTGTAACGGATAGCGTTCTGGCCTCGCATTCGGGAGGACGGCGGTTCGAATCCCCGTCCGGGCATCCAGATTTGGGTTTTCCATGGTTTCCCCAAATCACTCCAGGTGAATGCCGGGATGCTTCCTTCAAAAGGCCATGGCCGAATTCCTTCCCATTCCTTGCCCCCATCCTTTCCCGTCTCTAAAGACCACGTTGTTAAAAAGGGAGGTTAAACTGTTACAAAAAAAAAAAAAAAAAAAAAAAAAATGGCAACAATAAGTGTTGGCAGGCGCCATCTGAAGTTTCTATTAGAAACATTGACGTTGTTGAACATAGCCTTATTCATAACAGTGTGTCATTTGAGCGCGATTTGTGTTTAAAGTAACTTTAAAAATTCATCTCGGGCGAAAAATGGGATTAACTTGAGAAGATTTTCGTGCGATTATTTTTACAACTTTCGACATGGATTATCAAGACACGAGTGTATCGATGAATTTAATTCTTTATACGACGATAAAGCACTATCATATAGCACTGTAAAAAATTGGTATAACGAATTCAATGGTGCCCGAAGTTTGCTTCAGGAACAATTCCGTCAGGGTCATCAAAAATCGGTTGTTGTGCCATAAAACATCGATGCTGTGCGTGAACTTATAAAGTAAGATCGTCATGTGACATACCATTAGATTGAGACATCTTTGGGCATTAGTACGACAAGCATCAATAAAATATTGTGTGATCATTTGGCCGTAAAAAACGAGTTGTTCGCGTTGGATACCGCATAATCTGACAAACGCTCAGAAGGAAGCTCGTGTCGATTGGAGCAAGGAAATGTTAAAAAATACGTTCAAGGTGCATCAAAGGCTGTGTATAACATATACACAGGTGACGAATCATGGATCTATGCATATGAGCCCGAAACAAAACAGCATTTGACTGTATGGGTCTTCCAAGATGAGCCAAATCTGACAAAAGTTGTTCGAGGAAGAAGCACATCGAAGCAAATGGTTGCCTGTTTCTTCGGCATTACCGGTCATGTGGTGACAGTGGCGTTAGAGCAACGTAGGACGGTCAACTCTGAATGGTACACGACCATTTGTTTACCAGAAGTCTTTGGAGAAATTCGGACAAAGTCGAAGAAGATGCGAATAATTCTTCATGACGACAATGTGAGCTGTTACACATCGGCTCAAACAAAGGAATTTTTGACCAGTCAAAACATCGCATTGATGGGTCATCAGCCGTACAGCCCTGATTTGGCACCTAAAGACTTCTTTTTATTCCCGCACATCAAAAACAAATTACGTGGTCAACGATTTTCGACACCCGAAGAAGCGGTTGATGAAATCAAGACGCTTGTTCTGGAGTTATCTCCATCGAATTGGAAAAAGTGCTTCGAAAATTGGTTCAAACGCATGCAAAAGTGTATTTATCTTCACTGAGAATATTTTGAGAAACAATAAAACCAATTTCGATCATAAATATTTGTTTTTTCATTATTAGGCCAGAAATATAAATAGCAACCCTCGTATTGGCACTCTAAAACCTTTCCGATTCATTTTATCGTCACGAAAGGTTAAAAGGGAGTGATTTCTCATAGAACGATGTTAAAATGATAGATAGGTTTTGTTACTGGATAAGTAATACTTTATTTTTTCTTTGTATGTGGGATGCTACCGAACAAGTGTTGTTGACCATCACATAACTTGTCTGTATTATCCTGTTATTTTCACAATAGACGGTGCCCCATCAGGTATCTTCACCGACCGTTTATAATACCGAAAAAGAAAAGAAGAGGAAAAAAAACCCCTCACTGCACCACTTCTTATAAAGACGCTATCTATTGCACATACATTCAAATCGTTCCCGGCCGTTGGCTGTCTTGAACAGGTTCTATCTGAACAGCAATTTAACTCGACGAGTTTATGCGATCAAACCTGCGAACGGGAGAAAGGAAAAACAGACACGAATTCAGTCATTAGAAACAAAATGCGAGTATAACATTATCAAATATATATCAGTTGAGAAAATAGGACGATGCAAAGCTGTCTAGATATAATAAATATGGACAATACCCTAAAATAGCTCAGTGAAGTGATGGATAATTTACAAAAACCACTGAAGGAATTTGTAAATGGCAAAAGTAAATCAGTGGAGAAATTTAAGACTAAGTATATAAGATATAATAAAAAATATTAAAAAAAAGGGTTAACTATAGGTCTTGGAAAATTGTCAACAATTGTCAAGTTTAGGTTATGGAAAAATTTGCAGTTCCTTTCTCAGTTGACAAGCTTGAAATGTACTACATTCTTCAGTATTTGAAATAACTTCTTAATTTTGAAGATTTTAATTCATTTAAAAGGCAATTATTATTTAATATTTTTTCGTATTATGCAACAAAAATGTGATTCGAATTGAATAGTTTATTGAAATCCATCTATGAAGCATAGTAAATTTTAAGTAAAGCATTACAAAAAATAACCAGGGTTATTACATTTAGAGAGGGAATTAATCCTATAAAGAATCAGACAAAAGGTAGAGCGAAAAAACAGCCTTCAGTCACTAGAATACAAATTTTATTGTATTACACAACGCATTTCGGACCCCGTGGATCCATCTTCAGGTGACTATGGTATTTACATTTGGATTTGAATTTTCCTTAAGCGAGATTCGTGCCTAGTAAAGTTTGTTCCTGCGCTGAAAAATGATTTCAAGTAAGTGTCGTGAACACGTTTTATTATGAGGAGAAAAGACTAAATATGAAAACACTATGGAAAACCTACCAGAATAGACGAAATGCTGAATAATCAGTTTCATATACTTATTTATTGCGGAGCACTGTACTAGACACGATGTCGTTTAAGGTGCACAGTTTATATAAACAGAACGACTAGAACAAAGTACTTTAAAAATGATGTGTATTACAAGTTATTCAAAGATGAAAATTATTATTCGTTGTCAGAGTATATCGAGTTGGTGATCTTTTCTTGTCTCTAGTATTTAACATTAAACTGGAAATAAATCTTTAAAATATTAAAGTAATAGTGGCTAATAAAGTCTGCTTGGGTGCGAGGGGATATTCTCCAGCATCCCAAAACTGGTACTGACCTGTTGAAATTTGTATTAACTTCTTCCTTATAATGTCCTCTACACGTTTTGAACTCTCCTTTTTTGGAAAAAAGTCGCCAAGAATTAAATAAAAAATGCCGAATGTGGGACGCTCCGCAACGGCGAATGTTAGCAGCGGGATACATGCAGAATAGGTGTGGTTAGAAGGCTGTGATTTCTAAGGGTATATGTCCTACCTGCCGCCTTAAGACGGCGCCACCAGCGCACACAGGAAAAGAAAGTTGTAGGAGCCCGCGCATTTGAATTACAGTTTCAAGACGAATACCATACATGGTCAATAAAATCACCACCTTTCAAATTTCCAAGTGGAACCATGTTTTATTTGTATCATAAGTATATTTTAATGATGTACGTGTATTTCAGTAAATTTAAAAAGCCATATATACCCAATCTAATTTTCACACTTGTCCTGCATTAGCGCCGTCCAGACGCAACTTATACATGGTCAGTAAAATCACGACGGTGTAATTCCCATGTGGAACCATGTTTTATTCATGTCACAAGTGTACCTTAAGTATATACAATGTATTTCAGTAAATTTAAAAAGCCATATATACCCAATCTAATTTTCACACTTGTCCTGCATTAGCGCCGTCCAGACGCAACTTATACATGGTCAGTAAAATCACGACGGTGTAATTCCCATGTGGAACCATGTTTTATTCATGTCACAAGTGTACCTTAAGTATATACAATGTATTTCAGTAAATTTAAAAAGCCATATATACCCAATCTAATTTTCACACTTGTCCTGCATTAGCGCCGTCCAGACGCAACTTATACATGGTCAGTAAAATCACGACGGTGTAATTCCCATGTGGAACCATGTTTTATTCATGTCACAAGTGTACCTTAAGTATATACAATGTATTTCAGTAAATTTAAAAAGCCATATATACCCAATCTAATTTTCACACTTGTCCTGCATTAGCGCCGTCCAGACGCAACTTATACATGGTCAGTAAAATCACGACGGTGTAATTCCCAATGTGGAACCATGTTTTATTCGTGTCAAAAGTGTACTTTGATGATATAAGATGTATTTCAGTAAATCTAAATAGCCAAATATAGTCTGTAATTGTGACAACTACCTTACAGGCAAACCACGCAGGCGCTTGCTACATATTCTATTTCTGCCCCAATGAACAAATACTGCTGATTAATCTGTAATAGGTCTTACTTCGCAGTTGATGAACAAGAATTGAATAAATAATTATTTATTGAATTATTGTTCAGCAATTTCGAAAATATGTCTTCTTACCTGATTAATAATGCACAGCCTAGTCATGCATTCCTAACGGCCAATATCAGTGCTACATAGTCAAAGTCTCAATCTCCACAGGACCTTCCAGAGCATCAAATTTAATAAGTTACATTTTCAACAAATTTTAAACCGAACTGTGTAGGGGGAGGGGGGGGGGTTAGGTCTAATTATGTAAACGTGTCGGTCTGGAGCAACAGCGAACGAACACAACAGGCAAAAAAAAAAAAAAAAAAAAAAAAGCGGAACACCAGAACAGTTGTTTTTGTCGGAATATTTGTAAAATTATATACTGCTTACTACATACTCTATTCTTCTAGTTACTTAAGACACCTATGGGAATTATATGATGTTATTGTGTGATAATTAAATATTTAATATTCGCTTGTGGGAATGCTTATCACCTTAATGGAACTACCTTTTTTTAAACCATTTCAATAATCGGTTTTTGACATAACTATCAGTAGATGCTAGAATTGACGATGTCTCATCACCACTTCTCATTCTAAATAACATCTCACTATTGGAATGTTTGTGACTTTGCAAATTTGCAGGCGATGCTTTACCTTTTTTTGCCCTGATATGATCAATAGAGAATGTTAAATCGTCATGAAACCAAATCTTGCTCCTCTTCGGTACCCTTACATGGATTATTATATCTCATGTAACCAAGCTGCATTATTATTATTGATTTGTATTCCAATGTTATTGTAGACAGGGAGAAAAAAAATATATAGTTGTCCCAAGCACCCATTTCAATTTATACCTTTTTCAGTTTTTTTTTTTTTTAAAAAAAAAAAAGAAGAATCCTTCCAGCTTTACGCTTTGTCAAAGAACGGAAAAAATCATCCATTGTCCCTTCAAAGGAACCATTCCAGTAATAACGTGGAGGGATTTGGGTAAACCATAGAAAACCAAAATCTCGATTACCCGACAGGGATTTGTAGGCACGTCCACCCGAATGCTCAACCAGGGCGTTACCTCTCACCCAACACGTTCAGTTCTAGCCACCTACTTCTGCCAAACAAATGTTGCTGGTTTTTCTCAACAACCCGAGCGTAGCGGATGAGTGGTTAGCGCTCTGACCTCGCATTGGCGAGCTACATGGTTTACCCAAATTACTCCAGGAAAATGCCGGAATGATTCCTTCAAAAGGTCAAGGACGAATTACTTCCCATTCATTATCAACATTCCCATCCCGCATCTAATTACCTCAATGTAAACGAGGTGTAAAGCCACAAGTAAAAAAATAAATAAATAAAAATTGTGGTCAAGGAAAACGCGTGTACAACTAGTGGAAATCTTTAAATGAAACTACGTTCCAGGTACGAAATTAAAGGGTAGATCGTATACTGACAATTCCAGTATCGCCACAGCAGATGCAGAATATGCAAAACATTGGAGAAAATTAGAGACTGTATATTTGGCTGGAAAATTACTAAAATACATCTTATATCATTAAAGTACACTTTTGACACGAATAAAACATGGTTCCACTTGGGAATTACACCGTCGTGATTTTACTGACCATGTATAAGTTGCGTCTGGACGGCGCTAATGCAGGACAAGTGTGAAAATTAGATTGGGTATATATGGCTTCTTAAATTTACTGAAATACATTGTATATACTTAAGGTACACTTGTGACACGAATAAAACATGGTTCCACATGGGAATTACACCGTCGTGATTTTACTGACCATGTATAAGTTGCGTCTGGACGGCGCTAATGCAGGACAAGTGTGAAAATTAGATTGGGTATATATGGCTTTTTAAATTTACTGAAATACATTGTATATACTTAAGGTACACTTGTGACACGAATAAAACATGGTTCCACATGGGAATTACACCGTCGTGATTTTACTGACCATGTATAAGTTGCGTCTGGACGGCGCTAATGCAGGACAAGTGTGAAAATTAGATTGGGTATATATGGCTTTTTAATTTACTGAAATACATTGTATATACTTAAGGTACACTTGTGACACGAAAAAACATGGTTCCACATGGGAATTACACCGTCGTGATTTTACTGACCATGTATAAGTTGCGTCTGGACGGCGCTAATGCAGGACAAGTGTGAAAATTAGATTGGGTATATATGGCTTTTTAAATTTACTGAAATACATTGTATATACTTAAGGTACACTTGTGACACGAATAAAACATGGTTCCACATGGATTACCGTCGTGATTTTACTGACCATGTATAAGTTGCGTCTGGACGGCGCTAATGCAGGACAAGTGTGAAAATTAGATTGGGTATATATGGCTTTTAAATTTACTGAAATACATTGTATATACTTAAGGTACACTTGTGACACGAATAAAACATGGTTCCACATGGGAATTACACCGTCGTGATTTTACTGACCATGTATAAGTTGCGTCTGGACGGCGCTAATGCAGGACAAGTGTGAAAATTAGATTGGGTATATATGGCTTCTTAAATTTACTGAAATACATTGTATATACTTAAGGTACACTTGTGACACGAATAAAACATGGTTCCACATGGGAATTACAACGTCGTGATTTTACTGACCATGTATAAGTTGCGTCTGGACGGCGCTAATGCAGGACAAGTGTGAAAATTAGATTGGGTATATATGGCTTCTAAAATTTACTGAAATACATTGTATATACTTAAGGTACACTTGTGACACGAATAAAACATGGTTCCACATGGGAATTACACCGTCGTGATTTTACTGACCATGTATAAGTTGCGTCTGGACGGCGCTAATGCAGGACAAGTGTGAAAATTAGATTGGGTATATATGGCTTCTTAAATTTACTGAAATACATTGTATATACTTAAGGTACACTTGTGACACGAATAAAACATGGTTCCACATGGGAATTACACCGTCGTGATTTTACTGACCATGTATAAGTTGCGTCTGGACGGCGCTAATGCAGGACAAGTGTGAAAATTAGATTGGGTATATATGGCTTTTTAAATTTACTGAAATACATTGTATATACTTAAGGTACACTTGTGACACGAATAAAACATGGTTCCACATGGGAATTACAACGTCGTGATTTTACTGACCATGTATAAGTTGCGTCTGGACGGCGCTAATGCAGGAAAAGTGTGCGAAAATTAGATTGGGTATATATAGCTTTTTAAATTTACTGAAATACATCGTACATCATTAAAATACACTTATTATACGAATAAAACATGGTTCCACTTGGAAATTTAAAACGTGGTGATGTTATTGACCATGAGTGATATTCGTCTTGAAACTGTGGCTCCTGTTTCAAATGCGCGCTCCTACAACTTTGTGTTCTTTTCGTCTTGAAACCGTATTTCAAATGCGTGGGCTCTGTGCGCTGGTGGCGCCATCCTAAGGCGGCAGGTATGAACTATACCCTGAGAAATCACAGCCTTCTAATCACACCTATTCTGCATGTTTACCTTAGCAGCAGTGCAAAACTGACATAAAAATTATCGGTACAGGGATCATGACAACCTAAACAGGTTCATTTTATCATAGTGATCGTGGTTAGGTTGAAATTCGGCCTGCACCGAGAGTAAAAGAATTACGGAAAATTCGTTCTGCGGCACCGATCTCGGAAACTGCGGATTTGTTTACAACGGAAGCAATCGATTATCTCTGACCGCTTATATCGATTCTAAGATGGCGAGCCTTGTTGAATTGCACTTCGGATAAATATTTTGTATCTATTAATTTCATGCGACGTTTTATAACGGAGTAAAGCTAAAATGTCAAAAAAATATTACAACAAAGAAGTAAACCAACATTTCAAGAGATTATCATTGATTTCGCATAGCCGGCGGCATCTAATAGCTGCGCTGCAATGTCATATTTCAGCATTTTTAATTTAATTCGTGGCCACCTTTTCGGAAAAGGAGAGTGCAAAACCTGAAGAGGACATTATAAGGAAGCAGTTAAAACAAATTTCACCAGGTCAGTACCAGTTTTGGGATGGTGGAAAAATACCCTCCTATCCGGCTACTTGTTCATTTAAAATGTGTTCTGGGCTTTTATCTTTTGGGGAATAC
>JARYHS010006307.1:0-21542 GCA_031002005.1 Vandiemenella viatica
GATGGCCTTTATACTCCGGCAGTGACGTACACCCACTTCTGTATCAAACAGTATACATCTGAGAGGAAGTGGATTCGTGACATCATGGAGACCATCATACTCGATTTCCCGATTAATGGATGAACTAATCGTCCATTGTCTACTTAAACCAATGGGTCCATTTAAACTCCTCGAAGATAAGACTTTAATTATATTTAAGTTACTCGGTAAAGGTGGAATTGGAATACGCAACACCCGACGACCACTAGGAACTAAAGTGATAGACGAATCCATAGTTTTGTCGCCGCGATACAACTTGTCTGTGTCGGAGACCAAAATGATACATCCTACAGTGAGCCAAAGAACTAACGGGGGCTGCCATCTGCCAGCGGATCTGTGAACTAACGGTGCAGCGCCATCTAGCCGCCGATCGGGGAACTAACGTGTGACGTCAAAGCCCGACTTCTGCCGCCATCTGGGCGGGCGGTTGAGGAACTAACGTGTGACGTCATACGACCTTGAACGCTGATTGGCTGCTCACTTCGTGACGTCATGCAATCCCTAGACGCTGATTGGCTGTTCCCAGGAAAGACAAGTCCTTCCTACTAATGTCAATTTTAAGACCCGTAGAAATTACAGCTGAGACAGGGATTTAAACAAGGGACTTTCAGTACCCCAATCGTGCGCCGTAACTATCTGAGTCAAGAGGCAAATCTGGATGTGATGACAAATAAATATTCAAACATAGTAAAATCAATGTACTTTTTCTATATTATTTATTTTTGCTATCGCAAATCACAAATAAACTTTTATATGATTGAATACATATTTTTCACTATTTCTAGATTCAGATACTTGCGGCTCTACCTACATTTTACGAACATCTGATGACCCAAACTAAGGCTGAAAAAGGACACTTTTCTAAAACAATCAGTAACGCTAAAACAACATTTATTAAAGTACCAGAAATTTCTGAACTCTTTGTATATGCTTCTCCATATCGACCAGCCCGACAGCAGCCCGCACCGTCAAAAAGTAAACCAAACTAATGACGGTTACACTCGGTGCGGTGTCGTTTGAACTCACTTCAATCGAGTGAGCGACAACAATAAGAAAAGTGACGGTCCATGACAGAGCGGGCTTGGTGCTGTCTAGTGCAGCGGTTCCCAAATTCTTTTTGGCCACGGAACCCTAATTAATCATATATTTTTTTGCGGATCCCCATTTGTATAAGCGTAAGCTTAAAAACCAGTCTCGCATCGGTAAGTAATCACAAACGGAAATTGAACCATGATAGCCTTCTCACGGCGCGGTTATGACGCTTTTCAATGAACATTTTTATTTAATTCTCGGATGGAACACGGAACCCTTGTGACTCTTCCACGGAACCCTAGGGTTCCGCGGACCACCATTTAGGAACCACTGGTCTAGTGTGGCCCGACCTTAACTTTAAATGCAAGTTCAGACTTGTAAATTTGTTGCTTAGGTAATAACACCGTTTAATTCATTGTTACTTTTATTGCAAGATCGTCAGAAAACAACCACTTTTTTGTTAGCTAAGCGACGATTGGCAGAATCTTGAATAAATAGAAAAGAATAATATATATTGCAATGTAAATAAAACATTCGCTATACATCCGCATTAAAAATTGCGGAGGCGAAAGCGGATGTAGGATTTCACTCGATAGTTCCGTACTTGCGGATGCGGATATCCGTTACATCCCTACATCGGACCACACCGTCAAAAAGTAAACCAAACTGATAACGGTGGGTGTCAGCCGATTGTCGGACGATCCACGGTGTCTTTTGAACTAGCTTCAATCCAGTGAGCGCCAACAATAATAAAAGTGTATGGTACTGATCAGTATCGGTCTAATGTGGCCTAACTTGTATGCTGGTTACAAAATTGTTTGTACAGTATGTATGTTTTAGTGAATCTTAGTTATTGACAGTATTTATAGTAAAGAGAGCATTGTTAAAAAACTGTGTAAAACTACTTGTAAATTATTTCTGAATTAATTTTATGTGCTAAACAAGATATATGAAATTAGTTCACGTGATCGTGATGCCGGCAAAAAATTTGAGTCGGGTAGTTCAAAAAGAAAACGAGCTATCAAAAGAAAGAAGGTACGTAGAAGAAAATCTATGTGGGTCTTTATATAAATACACAAATAAACAAAAAGTGATGGTCAAGAGACCTCTAAAAAAACCTCCATTGACGGGAAAGTGATATATTATTGCACTCTAACTGTAGGGGTGGTATTCTTTGGATACTACTTTTAATTACATAATTATCAGTTATTAGAAAGGGTGTTTAATTTTGCGAGGTATTGTAAATCTAATTTGAGCAAGAATCTCGATGATATTGGGAGTACAAGAAAACTATTATAATATTACATTTAATTAGTTTCACTGGCAATTACAAATCTGAGCGAATTTATCGTTAATGTTAATACAAGATAGTAAAATTACAATTCAACGCTCAGAGGTACAACTAGCCGTCTTGAGCAAGCAAAGAATTGTAATTTATTTTCAAATCAAGCTCAAAATGAATATATCTGAAACAATGACACTTAGAAGCAATGTACAATATAAATTATGATGATCTCAGAAATAGTTGTCATAATGCTGTGACTTTACCTTGGAAATAAACGAGGGCGCCTCGAATGAACAATATGCCATTCGAAAATAACTCAAATAGTTCTAGCAAATTATGCCGATATCTCAGTAGGGTTTTTATGTACAAAGTTAGAACATAGACCTTTCTTCTCAAAGACGTGGGTTTCTATCATTTTCATGGGATCATCATCAGATGAAAAGTAGTCCAATATTCAGGGATACATGTCTTCAATAAGCTCCCAACATATATTAAATGTCCACCAGATAATAAGAATAAATTTAGGAAAAAAATTGAAAGAATATTTAATTGACAACTCCTTCTACTCTGTCGAAAAATTTATTTCTAAGGTATCTAAAAAATAAACTGCCAGTAGTGTGTGTAAATGTATTTGACATAATCAGAGATGTGACTTATCTAGATAAAAGTATCTGAAATACAGATACAAGATACAAAATACGTATTTTTATCGTGTATCTAAGATACTTTTCTTAATCTTGTATCTTGTATTTATATACTTTTTCTTTGTATCTTGAAAATACTAAATACTATTTCCGCATTTTTACGTTACGGCATCATAAAAACAACAGAATACATTCGTAAAATTCATTAACGTACATCAAAAGACAAGGTTATAGGGTCTAGTTATCTTTGCCTTCCTTCATACCTGTGAACTGTGAAAACCATAAACGAACACCTGCCTGTCTATTGTATGTTGTCTTTGGTCCGCGCCATATTTTACCGTGCCAAATCGTGTGTGGTATGTCGAAATCGAATTTTTAGTGAATCATAATCGAGGACAACGGCATCGAAATGTAGCCTAAGTAAATAAATAAACGAATCATTTTAATTTTATTTAAGTAGGTATATACCGAATTAGATTTCATTTGTTAAAACGGTAACAGATAATGGATCAAATATGGTAAAGGCCTTCGAAGTATTTGCAAAATCAGATTCAGATATTTCATCCACAAATCCTGAAAATATTTCGCTTAAAGAATATCTTGAAACAAAACCACAAGATGAAGATAATGAAGATGATGATCTGCTAACACAACCATTTCCAAATTCTTCTTCAGAAACGGAAAGTGATAACTGTCTGCTACCAGGACATGAAAGATGCGCTACGCACACTTTGCATTTGGTCGCCAGTACAGATTTTGAACAAGCAAGACTGAAAAACAATTTTTATAATAAAGTGCATGATGCAGCTTTAGCGAAGTGTCAGGCACTCTGGAATTTATGTTCTAGATCACCAAAGGCATGTGAAACATATTTGGAATTGACGGGGAAATCACCAACTTCTCCATGCGCAACCCGATGGAACTCTTATTATAATTCCATAAAAGACCTTTTATCAGTGCAGGAGCGTCTCAATGAAACCATGAAAAGCCTTAAATTATCAGCTTTTAAGGCTATGAACTTCAATTTTTATGGGGATATGTAATTTGTTCAAAACCTATAGCAGAAGCTATTCAAAGTCTGCAAGGTGATAAAGATACCTACTATGGTAGTCTACTACCCGAACTAATGAGAATCCGGCATATGGTTAAATGCCTTAAAATGGAAAATCTAAGATATTGTGGCACTTTGTTAGATGTTATTGAAGAAAATTTAAATAAACGTTTCAAAAAGTTTTTGCAATTTGAGCCTGCAGCAAATGATGCAATATTAGCTTCAGTGTCCCATCCGTTTTTTAAAATGAAGTGGGTGCCAAAAATGTTTAAAGAGCATGTAAAAGAGCTTATCCTGATTGAAACACGGAAAATTAATCGATCTGAAAATAAAAAATCAGAGGCTTCAAAGAGTAGTGGAGAGGATATAAGAAAGAAGACAAAAGACGAATCTTATTACATGTTTTTTGATGACTCTGATTCCTCTGTTGGTAGTGCCACTAGTGGCGACAGTACAGAATCTACTGGCAGCACCGCTGACTTAGAAACACTTCAATACCTTAATAATAAGGACATCTGCCTAAAAAGTTTAAATACTTATCCAACAATCAAGAAAATATTTTTAAAATATAACACTTGTTTGAGAAATTCCGCCCCTGTGGAACGACTCTTCTCTTTCGGGGGGGATAATAATGAGACCCACCGAAGAAAAAATGAGTGATGAGATGTTTGAAAAACTTATTATACTTAAGTCTCATTTAAAACCTTAAGCAACAGTAGTACATTGTAGTAAAATATGTTTCTAAATAAAAATAATACATTTTGTAAAAAAGTATTTTATCTTAAAAAAGTATCTAGAAAATATGTATTTTGTATCTTGTATTTCAAATACCTTTTCCAAAAGTATCTTGTATCTGATATCTAAGATACATTATTTAAATTTATCTTGTATTCAAATACTTTTTTCGAGGTATCTTGCACATCTCTGGACATAATTTATGTACCATGTATGATATGACTGTACATCTTCTGGTGTATGTGTTATTTGGTTATGCAATTGTTTATCTGCAAAATTGACAACTTTCCACATCCCACAGAAACAGTCTCTTATATTGGGATCAATGGAAAATGAATGTAATGTAAATGTAATGTAACACTTTAGTATTATAGTTCTGTGAACGGAGTCAGTGATGTTCTGAGATGTTCACGTGAGATCCTTGAGTCATAAGGTAGCTGCAATCAGTGGCGTAGCTAGCGTGGGTGACACCCGGGGCGGATATCGATGGTGTCACCCATTGAAAACTTAAATCCAAAATTGAGTATATTATATCATCTTTTAGGTGTAAAATATGATATCAATAAAACATAATTAAATAAAAATTTATTGTTATTTGAAAATAATAGTTAATAAAATTGTAAGATTAACAACATTTAAAAGATATACAAATAAAATAAAAACAATTTCTTTCACAATCCCCTCTTTCTAGCTTTAACAACAGCAAAACCGTAAATCATGTTTTCGAAATTAAAAATTTGATTACTTCATGTTCAATAATCAATATGACAAGATTTTAGCCACGTGTTGATCACTGGTGATCGAAAATGGTTTTAGATTAATTTTAACTCCTCTGAAGACCGGGCCTCACTTACCTGATACTGTTCCGCACCGTCACCGCACCGACACGTTTCTTACTATTTGCGCTCACTCGGTCGAAGTTTGTCCAAAGGACACGGCATGTCGTCCAACACTCGACCGACACCCGCCCATCATTGGATTGGTTTATGTTTTGACGGTGTGGACCAGTGTCGGTCTGCTGGATATGGAGAACGCATAGAGAGAGTTCGGAAATTTCCCTTCCCTTACGACCAAATGTTGTTTTCATGTTATTGTTGGTCTTAAAACAAGAGTCTTTTTTTTTCATCCATGTTCATAAGATGTTCTTAACATGTAGGAATTGTTCTAGCATCTTCGCATTAATAAATCAAAACATTGCCAGAGTTGAAGATCAATTTTAAGACACACAAAAATTGCAGCCGAGATCTGCATTTGTAACGGGGACCTTCCACACCCGAATCACACGCCGTAACCATTCGCCAGACTAATCTAGAAGTAGTGAAAAATATGTATTCAAACACATAAAAGTTGATTCGTGTTTTTTGATAGCAAAAATAGATGGTATAGAAAAAAAGTATATTAATTGTATCTTGTTTGCAAACTTATTTTTCATTACACCTACATTCGGACTGGTGACTCAAATGACTGCGTGCGGTTTGGATACTGAAGGTCCCGGTTCAAATCCCGGACTCGACTGTAATTTTTGCGGGCCTAAAAATTGACATTTACCTCTGGCAAAGCTTTTATCTGTTAATACGAGGATTCTAGGACGCTCCGTGTTCGAATTTCACGTTAACCTGTAGGTCTCCTTTCGAAGTTAGGTGACTACGATATACTTGTAGGTGCACTGCGAGTTTCCTAATAAAAAAACTCTGACTAGAACTTTGAGATAACATAAAATTATTATATTTATTATATAAAATCTTTACGACCTAAATTTAAATTAAAATATGTTATAACCTCATTCTTTGCTAAAAAAAAAAAAAAAAAAATACTGAATGAATCGAAAAGAACCTCAAGCAAAACAAACACGTCAAGTGCGAAGTGATTAGCTGCCCATACACACACACATATGCGCGCGAGTAAGCTCGCTGAAGATTTGCGCGCGGATATTCTCGCGACGAACCTGTACTTGTCGAAGCCCATACACAGCAACATCAGTTTCACACATTTGTCGTTCAGCTGGCTCGCCGCGCTCAAATTGTTGTATTTATGGTAGTGGTCTACTGGGCTCACTGGGAATTCCAAAACATCGCGAGCCAAGTGTAGTGAGGTTATGTACAAGCGATGTGACAATATTGAAATGAAACAGGTTTTTAAGTTCTACACAAAAAAAGTATTTATTCGTGCAGCAGCTTATATTAGAACTGTAAAGAAGAAGAAGAAACTGACAGTATGACAAAAAAAAAAAAAAAAGTGGTTGCAGGAAGATTATAAACACGATCATATACTGCTACTTGTACTATTTGAAAAGCATTTTCTTCGATTTCTTCAGTATTACATAAATGCACAGATACATCTTACTATACATTTCCTCAATATCCTTCATAATTTGGGCTTTCTATATTGCTGATACTGGTTCGTGTTGATCTCTCACAGTAGTAAGTCATAGTAATAGCGTAAATTAGTTTTGTAGATTTAGTCTTCGCCTATTACACTTCTTGTTCAATTTTCATTTATATATATATATATTTCCTTCGAAAAGTACTCCACAAAGAGTGGATTTTCTTTTTTATTAATGCACTGTCAACTTTTATGTTATATTTTCCACTAACCTCTATCAATGTACTATATCCTATTTTTTGAAAAATTTCTGTTCGCGTCCTCTTTTTGGTTTCACCTTCCAAATGCAGTATGTTGCTGATATGTCGCAATGAAATCAGCTACAAATTCTCTGCTCATCTTACTTGTTAGTCTTATCTGCCGCGAGTAAATTGCTAAGTGAGATATCTGTGTATGGTTACCGTCGCGCATGCTCGCCACGTTCAAATCTGTAACGATTTTTATTGGCTTGTGATGCGGCTCGTCGTTAGACAATTAACACACACATTTTATCGTCTATATGGATCGCCACGGAATTGCTGGCGCACAAATGTGTGTGTGTATGCCTACTAATTGACATTTCATTGCGATTGCGTTGAAATATGCGAGAATCTTTCAATACGGTACAGTCTGGTAATGATTTGTTAATACTGCGCTGCAGGGGCGGATTAAGACAGCGCGGGGCCCGTAGCAAATGTGAAGAAGAGGCCCTTGATTTTTGCCGTTCTGGGGAAAATTAGCCTAGGTGCGGGGCCCCCCAAGGAGGCGCGAGGCCCACTAGAATGCCCGTGGCATTTGCTACCTCCTGCTACGTGGTTAATCCGGTACTGCTGCGCTGGGATACTATTTTTGTACATAAAAGATCAACCAGATAGGTGATTACATGATTCAGATAAAAAAGTATTTTAATGTACTTTCGTACCAAAACTGTGCAAAATAAAGTAAAGGTGTCAAACCTACCTGTCATCCCCAACACTGATTCCCTGTAACAATCACTTAAAAACGTTAAAGGAGACTAAAGACCGGGTAGGAACATGGGCGAACTATGGAAAATTGTGGACGCGAGGGGGCGAGCTGCCACTATTACTATTACTGTTACTCCGCGATTCACTAACAGTGTTTGGCGGAGGGTGCGTTGCACCTATCAGGAATGGTAATGGTTTGGAAGGGATATTCGGGATATGGCAGGTGGCGCCCATGGGCTATTGTGAGGAACCATTCCAGCATTCGCCTGGAGCGATCTAGGGAAACCATGGAAAACCCAGATCAGGATGGCCGACTGTCGTTGCGGTGACGGTACAGACCAGTATTGGCAAAATACAGCTCGACCTTTACACGTAGCAACTGATACACATACTGGCGCAAATTAAAATCCCAACACCCATACGATGTTGTGATAAATGAATGAAATTTGGCCCCAAGTATGCCCACATGAAGAGTATTAAATGATTTAAAATTGAAAGTTTTACATGTAATAATATGAGAATTACGGTGCTATCTATTATGTAAATTGCTATTTTTTTATATTCTTTTAACGTACTAGTGGCGTACAGTGTGGTGTAACATGACACTTTGTTGTCCACGAGTTCTTGTTGGCTAAGTATGCCCAGGCGAAGAGTTACAACTCTATACACTCAAATGTCTAACTGTGAGAGAGGTCGGAGAATTGACGTGTTTTAAAAAGGTGCATCATATCGTGAAATCTCCCAAAGGATTGCCCGTAGTGCATTGTCAGTATATAGACTTGTTACACAGTGATGAAAGAAAGCTCTAATACTCCAGGTCTATACTGATGGATAACGGCAGGTGAAGGCCGCCAAATTGTGTGAGTGGCTGCTGCTGGCAAATGGTTGACTGCAGGCCAGATCCAAACAGTGGTTACAGAGAGAGTCACCCCCCTCCCCGGACGATTGAAAACCAATTGCTTGAAGCTGGAGTACGCTCTCTGAACCCTATGCAATGTGTCCCATTTATCTGATTTCATTGCCAGCATCATCTAACCTGGCGTAATGCAAAACATAAAAGGACATGTGAATGGCGTACATTTGTGTTTAGAGACGAGTCTCGATTCTGTCTGTGGCAAAGTGATAATTCACGACATGTTCGGAGGCGTATTGGAAAACGGCTTACCTGCTGTGATTTCAGAACATCACACAAGTGCAGTCACCGGCGTCATTTTTTGGCGGCAATCAGTTTCGACAGCATGACTGAGTCGGCTGTTCTTGAAGGCACAATGACAGCCCACCACTATGTGGACAGGGTACTGCATCTTATTGTGATACCCTTCATGTTCACCATTCAAATCGCATCTTTCAACAAGATAATGCCCGTCCTCATATTGCGGCCATCGTTGCACAAGCCTTGCAAGGAGTCTCGATCACAATTTGAACAGCACAGTCCCCAGATTTGTCCCCAATAGAGCATGTCTGGGATACCAGGAGTAGACACATTTGATCACATGGTGTCCCAGCACAAACTGCGCAACAACTGACTGCTAAAGACATGCAGACGTAAAGAGAAATACCCCAAGAAGACATTCGAAACACTTGTTGATTCAATGTCGACAAGAATCCACGAATGTATTGGTGCTCAAGTTGGACGCATTTCTTACTGAAAACTGTATCTAAAGGTAATAACTTATCCTGATCCATTTCCATTTGCTATCATTTCTTCTGGGTATGGCCCTGGATATATCTTCAAAGTTTCCTAAAATTCTACCATTCCTGTATGCATGGTGAGATTCTAATTTTTGCCAGTGTAACTATAGGGCGACCATAATATTTCACTATAAATTTTTTTTAAAATCGAAAACTACCCAATCATTTGTTGTTGAAACGTTAACATAGGTTGTATTTAAATGACTTCGCAAGGGATATCGAGAGGAAAGTTAACAGAAGTGGCTTGATCCAAGTTGAAGCAATTCTAGACCCAGATGGGGTTCCATAGATGCAAACCCAGAATCCGGATCTCACAAGTCGTGATTCCCTAGGAGAGTATAGTCAGAGAAGCAACTCTACATTAAGTTCCTTCATAAAAATAGAACAATATATGCAATATAAAAACAACGAAATTTTTTTAAAAAACGGCTTAGGTAATATAAGAACATGCCAATGCGATATCAGCCGTCTTTACATGAAGTACTTCACAAGTGAAGTATTTTACTATCCGCCTAAGATATACGTAGCTACAGACTTCTAAATATGACATTGTAAGTACTGAAGACCGTCTTCAAGTGTTAATTTTACATTTCTAGCGCCGCTCTGTAGCATATAAATAAAAATGTTGTAAACGGCTTGAATGTTCGCTCAGTTTGATCAGGAACAAAAGTTCGACATCCCTGTCGATTTAAGGAATACACCTGTATTCGACAGAGGGGTTACCCATAATACAAATTTTCTTCTCTAAATTTATTATGGAAAATTCATAGAGAATCATTCGCTTATTTATTTCATCGCGATCATATTTGCATATTCTCGATCAGAAGAAAGCATAGCAAACTTTCATGAATCTCGAATTTAAGTGCTTACTAATGTTACGATTTCGCTAGCAAGTGGCGTAGCTAGGGGGGGGGGGGGGAGTGGTGGGGGCGGTCCGCCCCGGGTGTCACCCGTTTGGGGATGACACCCACATTTCGAAAATAGTAATCGAAATTAGTGTGACACAAAAAAAAAATAGTAATAAACTTCTTTCATCCTTTGGTGTCAAAACACGTCTACTTTTATTGTTATGAATATTTGTTTTTAGGTTGATCTAGCGCTTTTTTCAAATGCGATCCAGGCGTCTATGCTCATTCGTTATAGTAGAATATAATTGTTGGCAATACCGTGCGCTTAAACAAAGAGAGCATCACTCTGTAGCTCCAACAATCACAAGAAATCGTTCATTGTTGTGCTTGCCGTCCGTCACTATTGTTTGGTTTGTTAGAAGCGGCGGTGGATATAATGTAAGTTTCCTTGTATAAAAAGAGGAAGTTTTAAAATTAAAGTTTATATATAATTGCTAAAATCATAGTAATTAGACAGTTAAATTATAAATCCTCGAAAATATTTAGAGAAAATTTGGTAATGAAAACCAAGCGTAGGGTCTATGTCGGAATACGCGTAGTCTAGGTTTTAAAATTGTTTTGCTTATTTAGAATTCCATTAGCTTTCAAGCTAAGATTTACAAGTGCTTTGAAGTGTTTCTAGTAATTTTTGAATTTATTATCTGACAGATTCGTGATGTACAAACTGAGTACATTTCGCGTTATCCGATTTACACTCTGCGTACCTGCCTATTTTCGACAGTGCACCTATATTCGACATGAAATCGTATCATGTTCGAGTTTATGCTAATAAAAACTGTGCATTAAACTAGCAATACTGTCAGGTTTCAAATCAATCTGAACGGGTCCAAGTGTTCGTTGGTGGTATCGTCCGCCGTTGGTAATCAGTTTTTGTACAGCATGTGTTTAAAACAGTCGGAACCGTAACTGTTGTATATAGAACTGTAATGTATATTATATATATTTAAAACTGTAAAGGAAATTAAATGTAAATTGTTAAACTATGTAAATAGAACTGTAAAGTAGTGAAATGTGAATTGTCATAAAACGCAAAGAACTTGGCTGTGTGGCTGATAAGGCCGAAAGCCATTTAAATAAATAAATTTTAAAAAAAGTCGGAACCACGTATCTTGCTAGCGAAATCGTAACATTAGTAAGCACTTAAATTCAAGATTCATGTATGTTTTCGATTTTTTAAAAAAATTTATAGTGAAATATTATGGTCGCCCTATAGTTACACTGGCAAAAATTAGAATCTCACCATGCATACAGGAATGGTAGAATTTTAGGAAACTTTGAAGATATATCCAGGGCCATACCCAGAAGAAATGATAGCAAATGGAAATGGATCAGGATAAGTTATTACCTTTAGATACAGTTTTCAGTAAGAAATGCGTCCAACTTGAGCACCAATACATTCGTGGAATCTTGCCGATATTGAATCAACAAATGTTTCGAATGTCTTCTTGGGGTATTTCTCTTTACGTCTGCATGTCTTTTGCAGTCAGTTGTTGCGCAGTTTGCGCTGGGACACCATGTGATCAAATGTGTCTACTCCTGGTATCCCAGACATGCTCTATTGGGGACAAATCTGGGGACTGTGCTGTTCAAATTGTGATCGAAACTCCTTGCAAGGCTTGTGCAAAGATGGCCGCAATATGAGGACGGGCATTATCTTGTTGTAAGATGCGATTTGAATGGTGAACATGAAGGGTATCACAATAAGATGCAGTACCCTGTCCACATAGTGGTGGGCTTGCATTGTGCCTTCAAGAACAGCCGACTCAGTCATGCTGTCGAAACTGATTGCCGCCAAAAAATGACGCCGGTGACTGCACTTGTGTGATGTTCTGAAATCACAGCAGGTAAGCCGTTTTCCAATACGCCTCGGAACATGTCGTGAATTATCACTTTGCCACAGACAGAACCGAGACTCGTCTCTAAACACAAATGTACACCATTCACATGTCCTTTTATGTTTTGCATTACGCCAGGTTAGATGATGCTGGCAATGAAATCAGATAAATGGGACACATTGCATAGGGTTCAGAGAGCGTACTCCAGCTTCAAGCAATTGGTTTTCAATCGTCCGGGGAGGGGGGTGACTCTCTCTGTAACCACTGTTTGGATCTGGCCTGCAGTCAACCATTTGCCAGCAGCAGCCACTCACACAATTTGGCGGTCTTCACGTGCTGTTATCCATCAGTATAGACCTGGAGTATTAGAGCTTTCTTTCATCACTGTGTAACAAGTCTGTATACTGACAATGCACTACGGCCAATCCTTTGGGAGATAATTTTTTTTTTTTTTTAATTGCAATGGAGCACACGCTCCATTGGCAATGTCCCTACACACCCAACTTCCCCCTATCCTACACTCACCTACATTTGCCCTCTACAAATTTTAACTTTAAATTCTTTTAACGTTTTCGGTAGGTTATTCATCATTCCCCTTGGTAACTCATTCCAATCCCTGACACCCTTACCTAAAAAAGAAAATCTTCCCACACCCTTGTGCTTGAAATCGAGTGCCAGCTTGTGGTCATGGTCATCTTTTCCCTTCCATGAACTACTTTTCATACCTGCTGCAATATCTTTCCATGCCTCATCGCCAGTATATGCCCTGTACACTCCCATTACCCTCCTCATCCTCCTCTTGTCTTGCAATGAATCCCATTCCAGCTCCTTTATCATATCTGTCACTGATTGCATTCTGCGATAATTTCCAGAAACAAATCTAGCAGCCCTTCTTTGCACCTTCTCCAACTCCTGTATTTGATACTCAAAATGTGGGTCCCATACTACACTATCATATTCGAGCAATGATCTTACCAAAGTTTTGTAACCCAATTCCTTTACTTCTCTCGTGCATCCCCTCATCACTCGCTCCAACAAGTGCAGAATTTTGAAACCTTTTCCTACCACCTGACCAATGTGTCCTGCCCAGTTAAGTTTGTTATCAAATGTAATGCCAAGATATTTACATTTAAAGTCTTCAGCAAGCAATTCTTTCAACACCTTATATTCATAATTAACCTTTTGTTTTTTATTTGTGTATCTAATTAGCTGACTCTTCTTTGCAATTATCTTCATCCCATATTAACCAACCCAACTAGATATCCTGTCCAAATCACCTTGCAACTGTTTACAGTCCTCTATCATTTTGATCCTTTTATACAGCATTATGTCATCTGCAAACAATCTAATTTCAGATAGTAAACAATCAATACAATTATTCATTAGAATAATGAATAGCAATGGTCCCAATACGCTACCCTGCGGCACTCCCATTTTTACTTTCACTTCCTTTGATACCGCATTTCCACGATATGATGCACCTTTTTAAAACACGTCAATTCTCCGACCTCTCTCACAGTTAGACATTTGAGTGTATAGAGTTGTAACTCTTCGCCTGGGCATACTTAGCCAACAAGAACTCGTGGACAACAAAGTGTCATGTTACACCACACTGTACGCCACTAGTACGTTAAAAGAATATAAAAAAATAGCAATTTACATAATAGATAGCACCGTAATTCTCATATTATTACATGTAAAACTTTCAATTTTAATTCATTTAATACTCTTCATGTGGGCATACTTGGGGCCAAATTTCATTCATTTATCACAACATCGTATGGGTGTTGGGATTTTAATTTGCGCCAGTATGTGTATCAGTTGCTACGTGTAAAGGTCGAGCTCTATTTTGCCAATACTGGTCTGTACCGTCACCGCAACGACAGTCGGCCATCCTGATCTGGGTTTTCCATGGTTTCCCTAGATCGCTCCAGGCGAATGCTGGAATGGTTCCTCACAATAGCCCATGGGCGCCACCTGCCATATCCCGAATATCCCTTCCAAACCATTACCATTCCTGATAGGTGCAATGCACCCTCCGCCAAACACTGTTAGTGAATCGCGGAGTAATAGTAATAGTAATAGTGGCAGCTCGCCCCCTCGCGTCCACAATTTTCCATAGCTCGCCCATGTTCCTACCCGGTCTTTAGTCTCCTTTAACGTTTTTAAGTGATTGTTACAGGGAATCAGTGTTGGGGATGACAGGTAGGTTTGACACCTTTACTTTATTTTGCACAGTTTTGGTACGAAAGTACATTAAAATAATTTTTTATCTGAATCATGTAATCACCTATTGATTGATCTTTTATGTACAAAAGTAGTATCCCAGCGCAGCAGTACCGGATTAACCACGTAGCAGGAGGTAGCAAATGCCACGGGCATTCTAGTGGGCCTCGCGCCTCCTTGGGGGGCCCCGCACCTAGGCTAATTTTCCCCAGGACGGCAAAAATCAAGGGCCTCTTCTTCACATTTGCTACGGGCCCCGCGCTGTCTTAATCCGCCCCTGCAGCGCAGTATTAACAAATCATTACCAGACTGTACCGTAATGAAAGATTCTCGCATATTTCAACGCAATCGCAATGAAATGTCAATCACTTCGCACTTGACGTGTTTGTTTTGCTTGAGGTTCTTTTCGATTCATTCAGTATTTTTTTTTTTTTTTTTTTAGCAAAGAATGAGGTTATAACATATTTTAATTTAAATTTAGGTCGTAAAGATTTTATATAATAAATATAATAATTTTATGTTATCTCAAAGTTCTAGTCAGAGTTTTTTTATTAGGAAACTCGCAGTGCACTTACAAGTATATCGTAGTCACCTAACTTCGAAAGGAGACCTACAGGTTAACGTGAAATTCGAACACGGAGCGTCCTAGAATCCTCGTATTAACAGATAAAAGCTTTGCCAGAGGTAAATGTCAATTTTTAGGCCCGCAAAAATTACAGTCGAGTCCGGGATTTGAACCGGGACCTTCAGTATCCAAACCGCACGCAGTCATTTGAGTCACCAGTCCGAATGTAGGTGTAATGAAAAATAAGTTTGCAAACATGATACAATTAATATACTTTTTTTCTATACCATCTATTTTTGCTATCAAAAAACACGAATCAACTTTTATGTGTTTGAATACATATTTTTCACTACTTCTAGATTAGTCTGGCGAATGGTTACGGCGTGTGATTCGGGTGTGGAAGGTCCCCGTTACAAATGCAGATCTCGGCTGCAATTTTTTTGTGTCTTAAAATTGATCTTCAACTCTGGCAATGTTTTGATTTATTAATGCGAAGATGCTAGAACAATTCCTACATGTTAAGAACATCTTATGAACATGGATGAAAAAAAAGACTCTTGTTTTAAGACCAACAATAACATGAAAACAACATTTGGTCGTAAGGGAAGGGAAATTTCCGAACTCTCTCTATGCGTTCTCCATATCCAGCAGACCGACACTGGTCCACACCGTCAAAACATAAACCAATCCAATGATGGGCGGGTGTCGGCCGAGTGTTGGACGACATGCCGTGTCCTTTGGACAAACTTCGACCGAGTGAGCGCAAATAGTAAGAAACGTGTCGGTGCGGTGACGGTGCGGAACAGTATCAGGCAAGTGAGGCCCGGTCTTCAGAGGAGTTAAAATTAATTTAAAACCATTTTCGATCACCAGTGATCAACACGTGGCTAAAATCTTGTCATATTGATTATTGAACATGAAGTAATCAAATTTTTAATTTCGAAAACATGATTTACGGTTTTGCTGTTGTTAAAGCTAGAAAGAGGGGATTGTGAAAGAAATTGTTTTTATTTTATTTGTATATCTTTTAAATGTTGTTAATCTTACAATTTTATTAACTATTATTTTCAAATAACAATAAATTTTTATTTAATTATGTTTTATTAATATCATATTTTACACCTAAAAGATGATATAATATACTCAATTTTGGATTTAAGTTTTCAAGGGGTGACACCATCGATATCCGCCCCGGGTGTCACCCACGCTAGCTACGCTACTGGCTGCAATCACCCTCCAGCATTCGGATTAGAATGCTAGTTGGCAGCGTCAGACTTCCACCAGAAGTCGGACCTCAGCAGAAGACAGCAAAAGAAGCCAGCCACCGAAGACCTCGACAGAATGAATTTTCAGCGTCTGTCCTCTCGCACGTATTCTCTTGCCCCACCTCCGTCTCCAGGTTCATGTTTAATATTAAATTCCCAGAATTTAAGTTATAAGTTAATGGGCTAGCAACCTGATGTCACGTGATATCGTAGATATTTAATTCGTCCTCGAATCTCCCGCGAGAGTACCACGCTGTTCGGCATGACTCGACAAAAATCGTGGGATGACGCTATATTCGGGTGGCGCGGATTCTCCCGCTATAAAGGGGCCCACAGACGATCAACTGGTTGTTAGCGTTTGCCACAGACGAAACGAAATGTTGGCGACCGAGTATGTGTCATCATCGGGTTTTTATTTATTGAGTGTTTTACATTGCAGAATTTTATTATTTTGAATTATTTTTAAGTAATTTTGGTTATAGTACAGCTTTATTATTGAAAAAATGGGTGAGGGAGCATTCCAGTTTTTTGTTTTAAGAGAGTTGCGTGACGATAATGTGTCTCCTGCTTGTCACAAAGGCACGATATTTAAAACCGCGTCCGGAATTCTAATTACAAATTAATGAGCGAACAACATGTCACTGCAACTGACGATGTCCAAAACTTTTTAAGAACGGGAAGTAAAATTTTCAATGAATGACTATTTATTGAAAATGATACGAACATGAGGATTGTATTAATTTGAATAAAGGATTGTTCACTTCCTTTTTTTCACATTACGCCTCGCCGACGTCAAGATCATGAGGCAGGAAAGAACTGAAGGCAAGGAACGGGAAGGAATTCGGCAATGGCCTTTTGAAGGAACCATTCATGTATTCACTTGGAGTGATTTGCAAAAACCATGGAAAACCCTCATTTGGATGGGCGGATGGGGATTCAATCCCGCGTCTTCTCGAATGAGATGACAGAAGGTCACCGCTCACCCAGCACGCTCGGTCAGCTGTTCGAAACCCTGATGATTTAACTAGTGGGCAGAGCGTCGAGGTTTCAGAATTTGTTACCTCTATATCACCATACTCTATCATTGAAACTTGTAGTGTAACGTAGGAATTTCAGTGATCTGAAGTACCATTAACTTAGCACGTACTCCTCTTCGGCTCCGGCTCTAGTTCTTTAGCTCAGTTTCACGTTTTTTCAGTTCCCTCCGGTAACAAGTTCTCAAATTTCTAACTGTATTCTTATAACTGTCAATATACGTATTTAGCTCTATTTATTGGCAAAGAACTAAATAGTTTTGGTCACTCATTCTTCTTTTTGTTGCGATCCTGAAAAATTTCCTATTTCAATTCCACAGCTTCGGCAGTTCTTTTAAAGTATTGGAAAATTCACCCAAATTTGAATGTTCGGTACACTTTCCATATTCAATAAACAGTAATTGACCTCAAAAAATGATAAAATAAATATCAACTGATCAAATGAAAACGTAGTCACCAAAAAACAATTACATAGACAGAACAGCTCCAAGTTTACAACTGATGTTGAGAACATTGTCGTCAACTTCCCCACAGACGCTACAGCAACATCTCCATTAGACTCCGCCCACCAAATATCAAAACTGTTTGATCTTACTTCAACCAAAACCTCAACCTGAATCTCAACCACCAACCTGCCCACAGACGCTCAAACTTAGTCTTCAACACGGTAAGTTGACGACAAGGTTGACAAGCAAGTTGATCGTCTGTGGGTCCCTTAAGAGCGATGACCGCTGGCTCAAGATTACCAGACATGCCGGTCTCGGGCGAAACCCTCCACCCTACTACTTTGTTAGCTGGCGGCACCTTCCCGCTGAAAGGTAACGGTTTCCTACCGGTCATTGTCGCTCAGGAGGGACACGAATCTTCCCAAGCCTGCACAGTTCAATAAATGTTTTATATTCATAGCATCAGGATAAACTGAATATTCACTATTGGCATCACAGTCCTTCTTAGTTATTTTATAAAGAAATAATCTCAAAATATATGTGGTTGCTGAAGCTTTTTATACAAATAAGTCTAATATTATCATTTATATATAAAAAAAGGCGCCTTATAATGTGGCGTAAAGCGTTACATTATATTAACTCCAACCCAGCTGAAATGATTCCTTCGTCATGGGTGCCGCTGCCACCTAGGAATAATAGCGAGGAAAATGATTCAACAACATCATTGTCTCCTACATCGCCGCCGCCGTTAGCACCATCCAGCTGAGAATATGTATCTGAGTGAATGTCTACAACCACCACTGGCGGAATTGAAAATCTGAATCTTCAAAACGACCCAGGTTTGTGCCCCTTTAACAAATATCGATGTAAACCGAACTGAGATTATTTTAAAAGTTCCTATCCGGTTTAACGTTGATCCCCCCCCCCCCACCGTAAATGATAATGGACGGTGATTTAGCGAATATAATTATTACATTAAAATATTAGCTAATGGTGAAAAGCTTGACAGGCGCTGGATGATTTATTCACAGACAAATGATGCCGTTTAATGTTCTCGAATCTTCGGAACAGAAAATACAAGAATTGAATCCAGCCCAGGAGTGTGTGATGGGAAACTCTTGGGTCTCATGAAACTAGTCGACAGCACAAAGATTATATGTTGAAATGGTTAAATTTAGAGAACGGATTAAAAAGCTGTGCCACTATTGACTCTTTAGCCCAGACTCAAATTGAACAAGAAAGGCAGCGTTGGAGAGAGATTTTAGAAAGACTGCTTGAAATTGTAAATTTTTTAGCATCTCACAATTTGGCCTTTAGAGGTCATAGAGATAAATTAATATCTGACTCGGATTCAAGAGAGACTAGCGGCATCGTTATTGATTTAGTAAAGTTAATAGTCAGATTTGATCCAATGTTGCGACTTTACCTAAAACAAGAAACAGATAAGATGATTAATGACCACTATCTTGGAAAAAATATTATACCATTAATGACAAGTCACGTGAAGACTCAAATTGTTTACAAAATAATAAAGAATAAATAATTCTCGATTATTCTTGACTATACTCGTGACGTTTCTCGAGTCGAGCAAATGTTAATTATTATAATTTTTTTAATATAAATACAACTGACATTGAAGATCATTTTATTGGCTTCTCAGCCGTCGAAAGAAACCACAGCTGAGAGTTTAACTAATTGTATAATCGCAGAGATAGAGCAACTGGGTATATCAATGAAAAAACCGCAGCGGCCAAGGATATGTTAATGGAGCCAACATGCGTGGAGGAAAAAGTGGTGTCCAGAAACGTATACTTGAAATTAACCCACTTATTTATTTTTCACATTGTGAGAGTCATATCTGGAATCTCTTCTTAGGAGATGCAGCATCGTGTTGTGTTCAAGCTAAATCTTTTTTGGTTTTCTACAAAGGTTGTACACTCGGTTCGCCGGCTCGAGACAGGGCTATTTTAAAAGCACATGTAAAATCCTTATCGCTAAATGCACTTTCCGAAACTACATGGAAATGCAGGATGGAATCGGTGATGCCTTTAAATACCAAATAAGCGTTATATGTGATGCTTTGTAGGATTTAGCAGAAAATACAACAGATTGTCAGTTGGTTAATGAATGTTATTCTATAGAAAATGAAATAACTGGCTACGAATTTGTAGCTGCTCTCGTCGTATGGTATGATATTCTCACAACGATTAATCTTATAAGTAAACTGTGGCAGAGCGAAGAAATGCACCTAGATATGGCTGTACAACACCTACACGCATTTACACATTGGCTTGGTAATTTCGGGAAATGGTTTCCAGTCATCCTTGGTAACACCGAGAGAAATAACTGAGAAAAATGGTGTTGACAGAAAATTCAAAGTAGTGAGAAGGAGACGTAAAAGAACAAATTTTGATTACGAAGGGGAGGGTGAAGCTCTTGAATTGCCTGCGGAAGAGATTTTCAAATAAAACTATTTTTATATCATTGTTGACAATGTGCGCGCAAGAGGGCAACCTAGATTAGAGGCACTTAAACATCATGAGATCATATTTGGTTTCATGTATAACATAAAAAGATTAAAGCAAAGTAGTGATTGTGAACTTTTGAAGCAATGCTGCGACTTGCAAGTATCTCTTACGGTAGGAGAAACATCTGATAATTCTGGACATTAATTGTATGAAGAACTGATTATGTTTATTCGTGTATATGAAGGAAACTACCTCATTATCTCCTACAAAATTGGAAAACATAAGTGTACCCCAATATCGAAGTAGTCCCGAAAATTATTGCCACCACACCTGTGACAGTTGCCTCTGCAAAGAGTTTTTTCAAGATTAAAAATTATCAAAACATTTTTGAGGAATTCAATGACATAAGATCGGCGTTCAGCCCTTGCTATTCAGTTGAAAATGATGTAGCAAATTCTTTAGATTATTGTGTTTTAATAAAGATTTTAGTCCCAGATTAAGCCGTAAACATCATTTTTAAATCCCAGCTTCCATATTTTAAGGCATTTATGCACCTCAGTCTATCATCGTAAAAATTCGTCTTCTTTATGTTTGTTAACTTTTAGAAACCTTCTAATATAATATTTTAAATCTGAAAATTTATTTATTTACAACTTCTGCATTTCTCGTCAATCATCAGAAATACCTACTTTCGATTTACAATCTTTGCATAAACGACAAGGCCCTCGCAAAGATCTGCCGCCCAGAGACTCGTTATGGTTAAGGCCGCCGCGCCGCTGAGATCCTTTCTTCAAGAGGTGTTACTGCTCCTTTCATTGAAAAGGATAAAGTTGTTAAGGATTTCGAAAAATTAACTTTGTTTGTATGATATGAGTTAAAAACATGAAATAAAAATGCATAAAAGTATTGTGACACGAAATACCATTCAGAACGGACCAATTTTGCTTCGTGTGTTAATCATCTATCGGTTAAAGTTTATATTGGATACAGA
>JARYHS010006308.1:0-21578 GCA_031002005.1 Vandiemenella viatica
TGACACAATCATTGTGCATGTTGGGAGACTTGAGGTTAATGCCCCACACATTCAGCAGTGTACTTCGCAGGGTATTTTGGCTGTGGAGTCATGTAGAGGTTATCAATTTTTATGTCAGGTCCATCACTTTCAACCACCAATCTACCACATCCCCGCAGATACCGACATGCAATCACCATAGTGCACAGCGAAAGACTCTAGGCTACTACCACACACAAACACCAGTGATCTGTGCTAGGTAGTGGTGCTGAAATGTGAAATATAGGACCCACACGTTTTATATATATTATATATATATATATATATATATAATATATATATATATATAGATTTTCTCAACTGACTGAGGCAGCATATTCACCTCTTTTTTTTTTTATTGTGGCTCTATATAGCAGTATAGTTGTTCTTTTAAGTGGCTCCATACCTACTTAAATATTAGACCTCAGACCCATTGCTACACATATCCTTTCCTCAGGTTAGTGATTATCATGTTGTGTCTGTTCTGTATCAGCAGCAGTGCCTGTCAGTACAGTATCACCTTCATACACATTGTACCAACCAGTGTGTCACATTCACAGCTGATGACCACAGAAATACCTGCTACATAATTTCTACATTGTTTCTGTTGAAAATTTTTAAAGCTTCCTGTATTCATCTGAGCATTTAAAATGCATATTAATTGAGATTTTCTTCCTTCAGTCCAATGTGGTTTTAATGTTCATGGTTAGTTTCTTTAGTCATTTAATATGCAGTCTGGCATATACGATCTGGTTACAAGGGAATACTTTTCATTCATGTTCTTTAAAACTATTAATTCACTAATATCCCAATAACCCTAAATATATCTAGTTATGGCATTTATCAAAAAACCAACTAAGGTGGGAGATCACCAACTGCCAGATTACAACTATGTTCCATTATGTCCAAAAACCTTTCCAGTTTTTATTTTATTTATTACTGTTATTATGTTTCTCTACTCTTCACACCAATAGAACTACTGTATTTTTCTGGATTCAATACCTTGTTCGGTTTATTTCCTATCAATTGAATACACTGAGTCTAGGTAATTGTTATAGCACTGTATCTTCTCTTGTTTAGATGCCCTGTAATTGGAGGTTTGATTTTCCCTACAGCTATTTTATTAGGGATTAATACTTATTACCGATAGGGCTTTTCCATTTGTCTTTAGAAAATCTGCCTTTTCTTCCCAGTAGTTGTTAGGAAAATATTTATCTCTATAGATTCTTTGTTGCTCTAACATTCTTTCTCACATTTGGTTGCAGTTTGTGCAGCTTCTTGGTCTATTTTCCATGTTTATTACCAATCTTTTCCATCAGTGCTGTAGTGTTTTCTTACCTCCTGATCTCTATCTTGGCTCTGCACTGATTGTGGTGGGTAAGTTGGCGTTCAGGAGGATGGCAATTTGAATCCCCATCAGGGCATTCAGATTTGGGTTTTCCATGGTTTCCCTAAATCACTCCAGGCAAATGCCGGGATGCTTCCTTCAAAAGGCCATGGCTGAATTCCTTCCTGTTCCTTGTGTGCCAGTCCATTCCCGCCTCTGAAACCTCGACTACCATATTCGAGTAATGGTCTGACCAAAGTTTTGTAACCCAATTCTCGTACATCCCCTCAGCACTCTCTCCAACAAGTGAGGAATTCTGAAACCTTTTCCTACTACCAGCCCACTGTGTCCTATCCACTTAAGCTTGTTATCAATTTTTGTGTGTGTGTTATGCTGTAAGACATTTACACAATGGAATAACAATTACACTGTATTATATAGTTATACTAATCACATATATACACATAGTTCAGCGGATAATGCTCACAGCTGGCCACTGAGACAGGATCTCTAGTCACAACCACTACAATTTGACATCTAGGTGCTCCAACCAGACCAAGATAATTTCGTTTCAGGTCTTCAACAAGCAATTATTTCCCCACTTTATAATCATAATTAGCCTACTCTTTACATTTATCTATGACCAATGTTTGCTAACCCAGCTAGTTTATACTGCAGTGCAATATTACTAACTCCATTTAAAAAAATTAAAAAAATAAAAGTAGGGTATTTTTTTTTTTTTTTTAATTTGGGAGGGTGTCTGGGAGCCCATATTTTTTGCCTTGATATAATGGACAAGAAAGTTAAGAATTTCAAATCAGTTGATTATTGAATATTTTTAATATTTCTAAAGTTAGAGTAGTGCCGTGGCTATGTTTTAATATTGTAGATATCCATGCAGGAGCTTACGGTTCAATTCTCTGTGCATGCAGTTTATTATTGTTATTATTATAGGTTGCAACATTATAATGAGACCACTGGTATGTGGGCTATAGTAAGGAATTATTTATTGATTATTGATTCATGGTCAGGCCAAATTGAATACACTTTTTGTTTGTATGCCATTCGCTCTGTCTTGAGTTATTGGTTTTCTATAAATATATTATATAAAAGTCTGCAAAATTAGCTGATTTTAGTATAAGAGCAAAAAAAATTTTTCCAAAGTACAAATTTAATTCAATTATTCAACATCATTCAATCCCTAAAAAAATCAATAATTGTATGTCCTTGGTTGGGTACTTCATAAACAATGTACCTGTTTTGAATAAGGTATTTAGTGTTTCATTGAGGTGGTAGGTTGAATGGTTTGTAATTTTCTTCTTCAATTTAAATCATACTTAAAGTTCTTGATTGCCATCAAATATTTTTAAGTGAAACAACTACCATTTAGGGAGCATCCCTGAAATATATGGCTGGTCTGGGAGGGGGGGGGGAGTCATGGATTGGGTAGAAAGCTCCACTATGCTACATGGGGGAAAGGGTTTGAGCCAAACCACATAGCTTTTCATTCATATTATTTGTCACAGTTAAAATAAGGTACAGAACATACTATAACATGTGAATATTTATTTCTGTCATTTAATTATCTCGGTATATAATTTATGATGTTCTGACAAGAGAAAACCATTCAAAATATCTTTTGAAATAAACAGAGAAATAAACCACATGCCTACAGGGGAAGTGGAGGGTTCAGAGGGGGCCAAATTGGAGCTACTTAGTTTATGGACGCTCCCTTATGTGAAATTGATTAAAAAAAATTAAAAATGGAAAAATCTGTAGCAGTAGTGAAAGTCAAAAACCAAATATCCCACATAGAAGGCTACAACATTAACAGTGTTTTGTGCAGCTTTACTGATATTAGTGGTATTAAAATGGTATTTAAGTCAATAAACCATTACCTGTTTGAAATTCACAATTTGATGCCAACAATAATTGAGAGACGTAACTACGGCTATGTGGTATAATTTTTGTTTATTTTATCCTTTCTGATATAATGGAAATTCTATGGTGTATATACCTATGTCTATCTTTATCGGTGCTTAGTAAAAAAGAAAATGACCTATGTTTCTTTCTTTTTTGTTATAGCTTTCAACTTAACAATTTGGTACCAAGTTGTGGACAAAGTAATGAAGGCATGGTGGAGAAATTGCTAGTTACTAGTACCAATTATGTAGGCTCTGGTATGAGCAATGCCAGTATCTCTAATGAGAGCATGTCAAGGGTCTATCCATCACAGTATACATGTGCCATATGCCCTCAGCATTTCTCCACATGGGATTTGCTAATAAACATGTTTTCAGTCATGACCACTGTGTAAATGCTCCATTACACACTTGTCAATACTGCAACAAAGTTTTCTTAAATCTGAGAAAGTTGTGTGTACATAAATTTTACCACAGCGAGGAAAGTGACTTTGAAAAGCCAATAGTAAATGAACTGTATTGTACTTGCTGTGCGGACACATTTTCATCTTGGTGCTCTCTGACAAAACATGTATTCGCCCATCTCTCAGCTGTTTCATCTCCCTCGTATATATGTACTTATTGCTCTGAGATATTCATAGATATGAGCCTACTCCATCTTCATAAATGCACCAACAGAACTTCACATATAAGGTAAGATAAAGGCTTCCTTTTTTATATTGAAGCTGCAGTCATTTTGGCATTTGGTTTTAATTCATGTGTAAAAGAGTTTATTTCTTGTGTCCTAAAGTTTTACACTAATCCTGCAGTTATCTATTTTTTTGTTATAATAAGTTTTATGCATTAATTAGTTAGTGGTTTACCCTATAAGTAACATTTAGAAAGGTGTATATGTGCAATGGTTCAGCAGGTTGGGTCGAACGTGTGTGAGAGATTAGTTATGACTTAATACGAATCTGGAATACAACATAATAATAACGCATAACTAGCTTCTTTCATGTCTAATTTGAATATAGCTTTGTGGCAATAATGACTGTAGTGACCCTGTCAGCCGACCAGCAAGAGTCCACAGGGCAATCTTCTACTGAAGCCGTGGATAAAGGTGGAGCATGGAAGTCGACCACCATGGTACTAGTGTGAATACGTCATAGGTCCCCGCTGCAACACCTGGCAGATTTTATGGCTCAGTACCTTCAGATATTAATATAGGAATGGCTGAAAAGGCTAGGATAATTTATGGGAATGGCAATTACATATTTACACATTTGTTTATATAAGAATTGATTCATAGCATACTTGAATACATGCAATGTTTGTTTGGCTTTATGGTAAAATGGTCAAATTAGAGACATGACAAGACAAGGGCAATCGTTTAACTTATGGGCACCTCACAGCCCAAACTAACTGGAGTATTCATAACATCTGGTGCAAGACTATGCCCACATGATGATGAACACTCTAAGTGTCATCATCCCAGTAGATGCCCTCTGTGTCAATATGGTTTATTGAAACAGACAGACACCCCCCCCCCCCCTTGCTGCTCCCAGGGTTTAAATACAATTTGCCTTTCCTCTTGCCACAATGTGGAGAGGGCAATAAGCCTTGCCAGCCTACTGTGTGAAGTCATTTTACCAGCTTGTGGTAATTACTGGTGTTTGCCAACTGGCGACTTGCTGATTGGCGGTCTCCTTCTCCAGGTTGTAGCACTCTACAATTGCTTAACTATTTCATACTCGTCCACGCTGGATACTGACTTGAAAAGTATGAGATTTTTAGGCAAGTGATCGACCTCGATCACTACATGAGCAGCTAACCTCAGAAAATAAAATTATCCAAATCAAAAGGTTTCTAGTTACTGAAAAGGAAGTGTCATTATATCTGGTGGGCTAGGGTATAAAAAATTTCTGATCATGTTACTCTTCTATCAAAAGAAAAATTCCCAAGCCTCTTCCTACCTCTCAGTACTAACATTGACGTGTTGGAGGAAACTCACTAAGTATATGATGTTAGAACAAAGCCAAAGGTGGTGGATGAGACATTACTTCCTATGTTGTAGAGCTAGGGTATCGTCAGCATGGGTTGTGAAACAACCTCGCAACAATCCTGTGCCCAAAGTCGTGCCCCCCTCCCCCAATGTTGGGAACCTGTACAGTGGAGGATTGTTGTTTGAAAGAAGTACATTTATTTCTGCTTTATTAATGATTTGTATCAGTCATATTGATTTGAAGATACTACAGATTACCAAATGTCTTTTCATCAAACTGTGCTTGAAATTCAATTAGTATGTAAGTTGATACTTTAAGAATTGATTGGTAGGCGTTGAGATTCTGTCTTTTCAAATGTATTATAGGAAAACCAATGTTTTAAGAGCAGTTCTGTCTTTATTTAGCAGTGAACTTCAAGTCAATTAAAAACAATTTATCTCCTAATATCTTCATTAAATCATTTTATGGTATGTATGGCATTGTTAATAAATGGCTTAGTTCTTACCTTTTGAATACAAAACAGAAAGTACCTCTAAAGCATTGTATTGCTGCATCATGTAGTTCCCAATTTTTGTGGCTTCATCAGATATGGAGCACCTCAGGGTCCTATATTGGGTTCATTATTGTTTTTTATATGTACTAGGTCTATCCAAAAAGTTTCAAATCTTCCTCCATATTTCCCCGCTGGTATTATTCTGTGTTATTGGGCTATTGGCATCCTTCAGAGTAGTCCTAATCTGATTGAAGAATATGCTCCCAACCATCTTTCCATTTTTGGAAGCAGTCCTGGAACGCGTTTTTTAGTATCATGTTTAGAGTGTTCATCATATCTTGAGTGTATCTTTTTCTTCAAATCAATGTCCTTTGATGCATTTTTAATCTTGGGAACTGCAAAAGTCACAGGGAGCTACGTCAGACTGTATACAGACAGTAAACTGGTTCCTTCCATATGATAGCATGTAAGATGTTTGGGGAATTATTGTATTATATTCAAATTGAAAATCTTTTATTGTATAAGGCAGCGATAGAAATATAGGGATAATTACAATAATGGTATGAACCAAAGGTCAATTAATAACATGTTGCATTAATATTATTGATTCAGTCTCACTTGGAAGCACTTATGACACTCTGGCCCTCGAATTCAGGAGTATGCTGCTGGTTTGAATCCCTATCCGGGCATCGTGATTTGGATCTTTATTTTTCCCCAAATCACTCATGGCAAACACCAGATGCTTCCTTCAGAAAGACATAACCGAATTCCTTCCCATTCATTGTCCCCACTCCCTTTCCACTTCTAATGACCTCGACGTTGACAAGGCATAAAGCCATAAGTAAAAAAAGTCCAGACATTTGTCTTCGAGATTTAGTATTTTTTGATGGAGAGGATCAGAAGTTAACCATATTATTAAACTTGGAGCAATCTGTCACTATATTATTTTTTTTCAGGCATTTTATTGTTTTTGATACATACATTTTATTGTGATTAAAAAAACTGTAGACTTTTGTATATATAGTTTCTCTAGTTAGACATTCTAGAAACGACACAAATAATGTCAGTTATATCTAAATTCATAACCTATTACCAATTCTTATACAAGTAATTAATTTGTCCCAAAGGTGATAAGAATAAAAAAAAAGAATGTCCATTTATTTTCAACTACAATGAGGGTAATCTACCCGAGAAAACAAATTGTTTAAATCTCTATTGGTGATATCTGTTGTAAAGCATTATTATGGGAGAGTGTGATGCCTTGGCTTCTAAAATGATATGTGTTGTCAAGTCACTTTAAAAGTTCTGAAAAATCTTACTTGCATTATTATTTAGCTACTATGTTTTCAAATGGGATTTCATATCTAGGATAATAAGATCACTGTCCATTCTATAGCTTTTGTGCAAATTTTACAGAATCAGTGTTCACTTTTACATTTGACAATTCTACTTAACTAACTGGCTTATAACAGGATCTGCTCGATGGGCAGTACATTAAGGGAAGGGAGGAATACGAGTATAACTGTAAGGTGCAGAATATTTGTGCTAAGGAGTAGGCTGAAAAGTTATAAGCTTTACAAGAGGTGGCATAGATCAGGGGTGCACTACACACGGGAATCGGCTACACGGGTGGCAGGGGCATGTCCCTGAGGAGGAAATTCAGTTACGGACAGCCAAGATAAACTCAGCACTGCGTGTTAGGGGTAGCTTAAAAGAATCCAGAATTAAAAGTTCTAGTAGTTAACTGCAGAAGTGTTTGTAATAAACAGCCTGAACTAGAAATTATTTGTAGAACAGATGCTGATATCGTCATAGGCATAGAAAGTTGGTTAAAACCGGATATAAGTTCCGCCAAAATTTTTAATAGTAACATGAATATTTTCCGTAAGGATAGGTTGCATTCCAAGGAGGTGGTGTATTTATAGCTGTTAGTAAGTACAAGGCATGTTTTTTAAGTAAGTACCATTTTGAAATTAAAAAAAGACGTGCAAATATATCTCAATAATTTTATTTTTACATGAAAGCCTGTACCTTACTCTACTTTTCTACATAATTCCCTTCAATATTGAGGCACTTGTCATAACGTAGTACCAGTTTTTGAAAACCCTCCTCATAGAAGTCTGCCACCTGACTTGTTAACTACTGCATCACAACTGTTTTGACTTGTTATCGTCTTCAAGACGCTGACCGCCCAGGTGTTTCTTCAAGTGCAGGAACAGATGGTAGTCACTGGGCGCCAGATCAGAGCTGTACGGAGGATGATCTAGAGTTTTCCCATCGAAAAGATGTTGATTAGATTTTTGGTCTGATAGCCACTGTGGACTGGGCATTATCATGCAGCAAAACGATGTCCTTGCTCAACTTGCCACGTCTTTTATTTCTGGATTGAACGGCGTCAGATTGTTCAATGTCTCACAATAAGCTGCTGCATTGATTGTCTCATTACTAGGCGAAATTCCACAGCACACATGATTTTCCTGGCAGAAATCGTTTGCTTGAACTTCACATTTTTGGGTGAATCTGAATGCCGCATTCCATGGACTGTTGCTTTGTGGTGATTTAGGTGTGATAGGCCACCTTGTCTCATCGCCCGTAACATTTTGGCTTAAGAAATCATCAACCATCGTTGTGGTACCGCTCAAGGAAAGTCAATGCACTGCCTAAAAACAAAACTTTGGTTTTGTGCACATCCGTTACATTTTCGGTACCGCAACATGAGCACAATTTTTCGGTATTCAGTGCTCGGTCCCATGCCATACGAAACACTACGAGAAACATTAGGAAAGTCATGACACAAGAGGAAATCGTAAAGCGTCTGTTTTCTCCACCTTATTGTCCACTTTCTGCACCAAACTTTCATTAACGACCAAAGGACGCCCACCCGTTGTTTATCATGCACATTTGTGCGCCATCTTTAAATGCTCTCACCCATTTTTTCACCATTCCATGACTCATAATGTTTTTCCGTAAACTGCAAAAATATCACGATGAATATTGTCGGTTTTAGGCCTTTAGCACAAAGAAATATTATAACAGCCCGTACTTCACAGTCGGCGGGACTCACGATTATCGGAAGCATCTTAACACTCAGCGAATAACGTAAACAAGGAAGAATTAGACTGTAATGCGTCAGTGCGTAGACAGAATGCAGGTACCCCAGTGCGCATGCGAGAACGCCGACCGTAGCGCTGCAGCCACGGTGAGACAAAACGGTACGTTACTTAAAAAAAATTGCCTCGTACCTCCCATGAAGCGAAATAGATGTCGATACTGTTTGCGGAATCAATGGATCAAGCTCAACGTAGCTAGGAAAAAATTTGTGATAGGCTCCTTCTATCGTCCACCAGATACAAGCGTAAATATTTCTGAGGCCTTGAGAAATAAATAAATAATGTAGCATGGCAATTTCCGGACCATACAATATGCTAGGTGGTGACTTTAACTTGCCGATATCCGACTGGACTAATTACGTTCATGTTACTGGGGGCAGGGATAAAGCAGCTTGCGAAATCAATTCTAGACCTCTTCTGAGGTTTCTTGAGCAGCTCGTAACTGAACCAACGTGATGCCTCAACGGTAACGAAAATATTTTTAGATATGGTTGTTACAATATGCCTGAATTATTCACGGATATTCCTACCATTGCAGGAATAAATGATCATGAAGCTGTAATTGCTGCAGTAAAACTAAGAACCACGCTCAAAAAGAGAAAATAGAGGATCGTTTACAGATTCTAAAAGGCTTCAAAAAAGTGTTTAGAGCGTATTTGGGGGCATAATTACCATACCTTCTTAGTAGCAGGAGTCACCGTTGAAGAGAGGTGGCATCGATTATTACATATAGTCGGGGAAGGTATGAACTTGCATATACCGAAACGGACAATCAGGGAAGAGTACGATCCCCCATGGTACACACGGGAGGTTAAAAGGTTCCTCAAAAAGCAAAGGAAGATACATGCACGATCAGAAAGGACGATGCATCGACTGATTTAGATAAGTTAGAGGAGATAAGGGGACAAGTTAAGAATGCGATACGTGAGGTCTTTAATGACTTTCGTGTCAATTCTCTCTCTAAGAGCCTCACTGAAAACCCTAAGAAATTTGGTCATATATAAAAACAGTTAGTTGTAGTGGGGAACAATAAGCCCAAGTTCTAATAAAAGACGGACGGAAAGTCGAAGACAGCCGCGACAAGGCTACCGTATTTAACAACGAATTCAAAAAATTAATTCACCCGCGAAAACGTGGAAAACATCCCCTACTTTACCACATCAGTGTGGAATTAGAGATGGATCCCGATAGAAGTTGATAGCGTAGGTATTATAAATGCAATTAAAACTCCTGAGTTGGGGTAAAGGGCCGGTATCCCAATGGTATAACGGTAAGAGTATTTTCTGAATTCGCGGAGAATATTGAACCATTTCTGTCAGATATATTCCGTAAATCTTTAGAAGAGAAAAAAAGTACCTTCTAGCTGGAAAATAGCCCAGGTAATTCCCGTTTTTCAAGAAACGACATCGGAGTATCCTAGGAATTAATCGACCCATATCTCTAACATCTGTCTAAAGCAGAATTCTGGAACATGTCATATGCTAGTTTCTAGATGAGAACGAGTTACTTACACCGTGTCAACACGGATTTCGGAAGAAGAGATCGTGTGAAACACAATTGGCCCTATTTTCTCATGAAGTAATGAAAGTTTATCGACTGCAGGTTCGCAAGTTGATGCAGTTTCTTGGATTTTCAGAAAGCTTTTGATTCTGTGCCACAAGCCCGACTTTTAGCCTAAGATTCGAGCTTACGGTATTTCGGCTCAGATTTGCGAGTGGATACGTGATTTTCTAACTGGTCGATCACAGTATGTCGTTATTGACGGAGAAGCCTCTTCTATGCCAAAGTGTTACTTCGGGCGTTCCTCAAGGGAGTGTAATAGGACCATTTCTTTTCTTAATACTTATAAACGATCTAAGGTGACAACGTCAAATGCTGGTTGCGATTGTTTGCCGGTGATGCAGTTATCTATAGGGAAATAAGGTGTTCCGACGAAAGCTTAGAAATTTAGCGCGATTTGGATGCTATTTCGATTGGTTCCGTAAATGGCAGCTTAAACTTAATTGCAAAAAGTGCAAGGCAATGCGGATAAGTTACAAAAAGAATCAGTTTGTTTACAAGTACAAAATAAACAATTTAACAGGTAAGCAAACTGAAAAAATCTGCGACACAGTTACTTTTGTTGCTTTAATTTATTTTGTGCATGACGTGTTTTGGGAATTTATTCCCATTTTCAAACGCACTACAGGTAGTTTTACATGTTTTTATTTATTAGAAATATGAGGAGTCGTTGTGTTTCTTTCGGCTGGACGTTTGTACAGGTTTCATGTGATTTCTGGAAAAGGAATTATGGGATGCTGTACTATGGTATAAAGACTATGTAATAAAACATGGATGGAAATTTTTCTTATCAATTACGTTTTTGAAGGTTTCTGACGAAAATGGCACCACAGAAACAGAAACACACACAAATACATCCTTAAATTACACAATCGTTATTGAATAATGTACACTGATTGAAAGTTTGTGTATTGTACACAAGGCAAAGATTATTTAAAGAATTAACATTTATACAATTCAAAGATGATTTGCTTGAATCCTAGACATAATATAAGATATTATTATTACATAAAAGAGATTTGGTATATGATTTAGAAATGTGCTTAATATTAATAATAACATAAGATTTAGGATTTAGCGGATGATGTATAATTTATAATAAGGCATCAAAACATTTAATGAAGATTACAGATTTACTTTCTAACTTTTTATTTACTATTGTATCCTTAGATCATTTATGATGTAAATAAATTTCGAATTCTTCCCTTAAGTCCATATGGTGGCTTTTATTTATGTGGTGGAGTACCTTAAATCTTTGTTAATGTCATTGAAAGGGTGGCTGGTGTTGTGTATATGTGTGGCTATTGCTGATTTTGTGTGTTGTCCCTTTTTGAAGGCATTGATATGCTCTAGGTATCTTGTATGGAAATTTCTGCCAGTTTGGTCCTATATAGAATTTTGAGCATAGGTTACATGTTATTTTATAAATGCCTGATTCTAGCATTGGGTCTGCGTTAGTGTTAACATTGTGTCTTAATTTTTGTTGTAATTTGTTTTTGGTTCTGAAACCTATTTACAATTTTGTGTGATTTAAGCACATTAGCATATTGTTTGGGATAGTTTTGCCTACATAAGAGATGCTGGAAATGAATTTTTCGAGTTGTTTGCTCTTATGAAATTGGTATTGTTATTTTTATTATTTCATTTCTATTTGTCTATCATCTGGCTAGGGTATTGATGAACTAGCAGCAATTTGTTTTATTATATCAAGCTCGTAATCATGGTTGGCTTTGTTTAAGGGGATATTATTGGCTCTGTGCACCATGGACCTGAAGGCTGCATGTTTATGTGCATTGGGGTGGCAAGATGCTGATGGTATGGTGTGATCAGTCATTGTGTTTTTTCTATAGATAGTGATTATTGTTGAAGTTTGAGATGCATAGGTCCAGGAAATTTTTTTCTTTTTGAAATGCTGCTGTGAATTTATTTTATTTTTGGGTGTATGTTATTGAATATATTGAGAATATTTTTATATCATTTTTGATAACATGGATAAGCATTAATATGTCGTCTACGTAACGTTTATAATATATGATCTTTTTGATACATGGGTCAGGGTTGCTTAGAATTTTTTGTTCAATGTGTTTGATGTAGATGTCAGCTATTGTGCCTGAGATACTGGAGCCCATTGCAAGGCCATCAGGTTGCTTGGAAGATTTTGCTATTGAAGGTGAAATAGTTGCACTTTAGAACCTACTGGAGCAAATTAATGAGTTCAACTATTTCTGTTTGTGAGCATTTCTTGTGAATTATTAAATTATTTCTTATAACTTCTAGGGCTTCCTGTATTGGGACATTGGTATAAAAGTTAGTTATGTCAAAGGAAACAAGCTGAACGCCTATTGGGATATTTGTGTCTTTTAGTGTATTAACCAGTTCAGTAGCTGTTTTTTATGGAATGTACAGTTTCATATTGAATTTTTTTTTTCAATAGATCATCTAGCTATTTGTTAGTCTGTATGCAGGTCTGTTCATTGAATTTACTATTGGTATAATTGGGTTCCCTTCTTTATATATTTTAGGCTGTGCTCGTAGTCGGGAGGGCTTTGGGGTTCACGCAGAGGAGGGATTTCTTTTCAGTCTCTGTTAATAGGAAATAGGTTCTTTTTAACTGCTCTTTGATTTTGTTATGGTATTGTTTTGTGGGGTCTTTCGGTATCTGCTATATGTTGTTTTCATTGAATAATTTAAGTGTTTTCTCTATGTATTCATTTGCTTTCATTATTACAATTGTATTACCTTTATCTACTTTGGTTATTATTGCTTCATTATTCTTGAGTTTCATGCTGAGGCTGTGCATTGTATTTTGGTCTTTGTGTGTGTTTTTGTTTTTGTGTTTCTCCAATTCTCTTTCAAGTTGCTTATTGATTTTGTGCCCTATTGCAATTTTAGTATTGTTATCTACTTTAGCTATATCAACAGCATTTCTTGTGGTGACTATCAATTCTTATGTGTGTTAGTATTGAGGTCTTGCTTTATGTTGTATTTCATCCCCATGTTGAGCAATGCAGTTTATTTAGTTATTGAAATAAATATCTGTAGTGTTTATAACTCTATTAAAGAAATTGTGTGAGGGTTTATTATCATTATTTTAGGTTTTATCTTGTATTTGTTTGGATTTTAGTGTGTGCAGTTTTTTGTTGTGAGTGTTAATGAATTTTAGGTACTCTTTACAAATAATATCGTGGATGTGGTTCCAGATGAGATCCTAGGTTGTGGCTTGTATGCTGTTAGCTATTTCTAAATGTAAACTCAGAAGTTGTCTATTTAGGATATCTTTCTTCTTGTGCAGTTGCCTAATTTCCGTACTAAGTCATAGTTTTTCAGCTTTTTGTTTGGTAAAGTTGGCTGCATGACTATTTCCTCCTGTTTTAACTTTGATGTAGTTGGGGGACAGTTCCAAGCTCCTACATTGTTTGTTGAATTTTAAATGTGCGATAGTTTGGAAGATTTTCAGTTTAGTGTTTTAGTATCTGTAAATCACTTTCATTGCCTGGATTGGCACTAATATCGTAAAATGGATTAGTGAAAGTCTGCAACTGTTTCAAATATAGGGTAAGCAAATGAAAAATCTGTGACACAGTTACTTTTGTTGCTTTAAGTTATTTTGTGCGTGACACCTTTTGGGAATTTATTCCATTCTCAAACGCACTATAGGTAGGTTTACATGTTTTTATTTATAGAAATATGAGGAGTCATGTTTGTTTCTGCTGGACGTTTGTACAGTTTTCATGTGATTTCTGGAAAAGTATTATGGGATGCTGTACTGTGGTATCAAGACTATGTAATAAAACATGGATGGAAATTTTTCTTATCAATTACGTTTTTAACAGAGACTGAAAAGAAATCCCTCCGCTGCATGAACACCAAAACCCGCCGACTATGAGCACAGCCTAAAATACATAAAGAAGGGAATCCAATTAGACCAATAGTCAATTCAATGAACAGCCCTGCATACAGACTAACAAAAAAGCTAGACGATCTATTGAAAATTTTTTTTGACATATGAAACTGTACATTCCATCAAAAACAGCTCTGAACTGGTTAATTCACTAAAAGACACAAATATCTCAATAGGCATTCAGCTTGTTTCCTAAAAGAACTAACTTTTATACCAATGTCCCCATACAGGAAGCCCTAGAAGTTATAAGAAATAATTTAATAATTCACAAGAAATGCTCACAAACAGAAATGGTTGATCTCATTGATTTGCTCCAGTTAGTTCTAAAGTACAACTATTTCACCTTCAATAGCAAAATCTTCCAGCAACCTGATGGCCTTACAATGGGCTCCAGTATCTCTGGCACAATAGCTTGACATCTACATCAAACACATTGAACAGAATATTCTAAGCAACCCTGACCCATGTATCAAAAAGATCATATATTATAAACGATATGTAGACGACACACTAATGCTTATCCATGGTATCACAAATGATATAAAAGATATTCTCAATATATTCAATAACATACACCCAAAAATAAAATTCACAGCAGAATTTCAAAAAGAAAAAAAATTCCTGGACCTATGCATCTCAAACTTCAACAATAATCACTACTTCACTATCTGTAGAAAAAACACAATGACTGATTGCACCATACCATCAGCATCTTGCCACCCCAATGCATATAAACACGCAGCCTACAGGTCCATGGTGCCCAGGGCCAATAATGTCCCCTTAAACAAAGCCAACCATGATTACGGGCTTGATATAATAAAACAAATTGCTGTAGCTAATCAATACCCTAGCCAGATGATAGACCAAATTGAAATGTAAATAAACAAAAATAAGAAAACTAATTTCATTAAAGATGCAAAACAATCAAGAAAAATTCATTTCCAGCATCCCTTATGCAGGACAAAATATCCAAGCAATTGCTAATGTGCTTAAATCACACAAAATTAAAATAGGTTTCACAACCAAAAACAAATTACAACAAAAATTAAGACACAATAATAACACTAACGCAGACCCAATGCTAGAATCAGGCATTTACAAAATAACAAGTAACCTATGCTCAAAATTTCTACGAGGCATATTTTTTAAGTAAGTACCGTTTTGTTCACACCGTGGCTGCAGTGCTATTGTCGGCGTTCCGCGCATGCGCACCTGGGTACCTGCATCTCTTGCTTACGCACTGACGCCATTAAAGTCTAATTCTTCCTTGTTTACGTTGTTCGCTGAGTGTTAAAGATGCTTCCTATAATCGTGAGTCCCGCCGACTGTGAAGTACGGGCTGTTATAAGATTTCTTTGTGCTAAAGGCCTAAAACCGATCGATATTCATCGTGAGATCTGTGCAGTTTACGGACAAAACATTATGAGTGATGGAATGGTGTGAAAGGGGCTAAGAGCATTTAAAGATGGCTGCACAAATGGGCATGATGAACATCGGAGTGGGCGTCCTTCGGTCGTTAATAAAAGTTTGGTGCAGAAAGTGGACAATAAGGTGAGAGAAAACAGATGCTGTACGATTTCCTCCTTGTGTGATGACTTTTCTAATGTTTCTCGTTGTGTTTTGTATGGCATTGTGACAGAGCACTTGAATTACTGAAAATTGTGCTCACATTGCTTACCGAAAATGTTCAGGGATGTGCACAAAACCAAACGTTTTGGCAGTGCATTAACTTTCCTTGAGTGGTACCGCAATGATGGTGATGATTTCTTAAGCCAAATTATTACGGGCCCGGGCGATGAGACATGGGTGGCCTACATCACAGCTGAATCAAAGAAACAGTCCATGGAATGGCGGCATTCAGATTCACCCAAAAAAGTGAATTTCAAGCAATCGATTTCTGACCGGAAAATCATGTGCACAGTTTTTTGGGACCGAAAAGGAGTATTGTTTGTCGAATTTCTGCCTCGTAATGTGACAATCAATGCAGCAGCTTATTGAACAATCTGCGCCATTCAATCCAGAACAAAAGACGTGGAAGTTGAGCAAGGACATCGTATTGCTGCATGACAATGCCCGTCCACATGTTGCTAATCAGACCAAAGATCTCATCACATCTTTTCGATAGGAGACTCTAGATCATCCTCCGTACAGCCCTGATCTGGCACCCAGTGACTACCATCTGTTCTTGCACTCGAAGAAACATTTGGGCGGTCAGCGTCTTGAAGATGATAACCAAGTCAAAACAGTTGTGATGCAGTGGTTAACAAGTCAGGCAGCAGACTTCTATGAGAGGGGTTTTCAAAAACTAGTACTACGTTATGACAAGTGCCTCAATATTGAAGGGAATTATGTAGAAAAGTAGAGTAAGCTACAGGCTTTCATGTAAAAATAAAATTATTGAGATATATTTGCACGTCTTTTTTTAATTTCAAAATGGTACTTACTTAAAAACATGCCTCGTATATATGGTCAAACTGGCAGAAATTTCCATACAAGATACCTAGAGCATTTCAATGCCTTCAAAAAGGGACAACTACACAAAATCAGCAATAGCCACACATATACACAACACCAGCCAGCCTTTCAGTGACATTAACAAAGATTTTAAGGTACTCTACCACATAAATAAAAGCCACCATATGGACTTAATGGAAGAATTCGAAATTTATTTACATCATAAATAATCTAAGGATACAATATTAAATGAAAAGTTAGAAAGTGAATCTGTAACCTTCTTTAATTGTATTGATGCCTTATTATAAATTATGCATCATCCGCTAAATCCTAACTCTTATGTAATTATTAATATTAAGCACATTTCTAAATCATATACCAAATCTCTTTTATGTAATAATATTATCTTATATTATGTCTAGGATTCAAGCATATCATCTTTGAATTGTATAAATGTTAATTCTTTAAATCATCTTTGCGTTGTGTACAATACACAAACTTTCAAATTGTGTACATCATTCAATAACGTTTGTGTGATTTAAGGTTATATTTGTGTGTGTTTCTGTTTCTGTGGTGCCATTTTCGTCAGAAACCTTCAAAAACGTAAGTGATAAGAAAATTTTCCATCCACGTTTATTACATAGTCTTTATACCATAGTACAGCATCCCATAATTCTTTTCCGGAAATCACATGAAAACTGTAAATCTACATAAATGTAAAACTACCTATAGTGCGTTTGAAAATGGGAATAAATTCCCGAAACGCGTCATGCACAAAATAAATTAAAGTAACTGTGTCGCAGATTGTTCATTTGCTTACCCTCATTTTGAAACAGTTGCAGACTTTCACTAATCCATTTTGTTATGGATAAAGTTAAGATAAACAATTTAGCTGTTCACACGGTTGATTCCGTGAATTATCTGGGGGTGATTGTACAAAACAACATGAAAAGGGACATGCAGATAACTTCCGTCTTAGGCAAGGCTAATTCTAAATTACGATTCATAGGTCGTTTTTTGAGGAATTGTAATGCTCATACAAAGGAGACAGCGTATAAAACACTGGTGCGTCCGCATCTGGATTACTGTTGTGGAGTTTGGGATCCGTATCGCAAGGTTTTGATTTACTCAATGTAGAGGGTGCAGAGGAGAGCCGCTCGGTTCGTGACTTGTTGTTATAGCCCTTATATGAAATCGTCACAGAATTGATACATCTACATCTATACTCTGCAATTCACAATTACTGTGGGTGGCAGAGAGGTGCTAAGCACCAATCCTATTTTAGAGTATTCCAATCCTGAATAGAACGAGGAAAGAAAGAATACATAAATTTATCAGTACGGCATCTTATCTCTCGAATCTTTTCCCTTCTGTCATTGCGACCTAACTAGGTTTGCGGAAGAAGTATTTCGTTGCACTCGTAAATTAGAGATTTTCGCATATTCTCCAACAAATTTAAACGAAAACGACGTCGTCTGTCCGCCAAACAATCCCAGCCTAACCCACGTATCAGCTCTGTGACACCTTCATAAGGACTGTAACTAGCGGTCACGAATCGAGCGGCTCTCCACTGTACTTTCTCTAACGTGTCAATCAATCCCTTGCGATACGGATCCCAAATTGCACAACAGTATTCCAAATGCGGACGCACTAGTGTTTTGTACGCTATTTCCTTTGTATGAGCATTGTAGCTTCTCAAATTACGACCTATAAAACGTAGTTTAGAATTAGCTTTGCCTACGACGGAAGTTATGTGCAAGTCCCATTTCCTGTTGCGTTTTACCGTTACGCCTAGATTACTTCAGGGAATCGACCGTGTCAACAACTGAATTGTTAACTTTGTACTCGTGAGCAAACGGGGTCTTTTTATTACTTATTTGCATTGCCTTGCACTTTTTACAGTTACGTGTAAGTCTGCCATTTACGGCACCATTCCGAAATAACATCCAGATCGCGCTGTATTTCTAAGCAATCGTCAGAGCACCCCACTTCCCTATAAATAAGTGCATCATCAGCAAAAAATCGCATCCTGCAATTAACGTAGTCACCGAGATCGTTTATAAAAATTAAGAAAAGAAGTGGTCCTATTACACTTCCTTGAGGAACGCCCGAAGTAACATCTAGCTTTGAAGAGGCTTCCCCGTCAACAACGACATACTGCGACCGACCAGTTAGAAAATCGCGTATTCATTCGCAGATCTGATCAGATATACCGAACGCTCGAATCTTCGCCAAAAGGCGGTTATGTGGTACAGAGTCTGGAAATCCAAGAAAATAGCATCAACTTGTGATCCTGCATCGATAACCTTCATTACGTCATGCGAAAATAGAGCCAGTTGCGTTTCACACGAACGGTTCTTACGAAATCCGTGTTGGTTTGCAGTAAGTAACTCGTTTTCATCCAGAAACTTCATAACGTTAGAGCCTATGACATGCTCCAGAATTCTACTGCAGGCAGATGTTAGAGATATGGGTCGATAATTCCTAGGATCCCTCCGATCACCTTTCTTGAAAACGGGAATCACCTGCGCTATTTTCCAGTCAGAAGGTACTTTTCTTTCTTCTAAATATTTACGAAATATATCTGATAGAAATGGTTCTATTTCTTCCGCGTATTCCGAAAATAATCTTACTGGAATACCATCAGGACCCGGCGCCTTCCCCCACTTCAGGAGCTTTAATTGCTTTATGATACCTACACTATCAATTTGAACTGGATCCATCTCAAATTCTACATGACGTGCAAAAGTGGGAATGTTTTCAATGTTTTCGTCAGTGAAAATTTTTTAAATTGATTGGGATAGTTTGGAAGACGGACGACGTAGCTTGCGTTGGAATTTTTTGGAGATTATGCGAAAAAAATTAAATTTAGAGTGCAATGAAATACTTCTTCCGTCAGCCTATTTAGGTCGCAATGACAGGACGGATAGTTTAGAGAAATATGATGCCGTACTGATGATTTTATGTATTCCTTCTTTTCTCGCACTATTCGGGATTGGAATGCACGGGTTTTGGATTGGTGCTTAGCACCATCTGCCACCCACAATGTTTGTGTTTTGCAGAGTATGGATGTAGATGTAGAATTTGTTTTCTGTCTTCCTACTTTTTTTGCCAATGTGTTTTCTTTCTAACTGGCTGCTTGGCCATGTGTTTGAGACAGGTTGATTCTGAGTTGTGAACATGACATGTTTGAGTGTTGCCATTGAGTCTTGTGGTATATGGCATTTCATCCACGTATCCTCACAAAGCAATAGTCTCTCTGCAGCAGGAAACTCTGACTTAAGGTCTATTCAATGACTTCCAGTTGAGCCACGTGTGTTCAGACCCAAAGTGCAGATGCTATTTTGGTTCAATGGAGTTACATTCTGTTCATCCAGCACGTTTTTGTCTCCCCTCTTAGTATTGATTAGCTTGATCAGGATATCAGTCATATGAATTTATATTAGAGTGATTATATCCCGTTCTGTACCCTGCTATGTCAGTAACTGCTTCCATACACATGTATGCATGTTCAGTATCATCCAATATGCCCTTATTTGACAAAGGCGACACTCTTTGTCACGCTGTGATGATTATGCTATACAGGAGGGGAGTACTCTGCTACAGAGTTCTAAAGCAGTAGTATGGAGGTCGCTTGGCTTGCTCCCCAGTTTGTTGGCATTACAGCAGTGGTTATTGTAGACAATTAGTATAAATTAAGGATTTACATTCGTCGTCCAAGGTATGATACTGAAGCTATTGAAGACCGCTGAGGCAGGAACACTGCCTTAATACACACCGACAGCTTTGTTTAGTCTGTGACTAAAAATTTGTTAGTTATTGAGGAGTTAATATCGCGGAGTTACCTTTCAGCAGGCTAATTCACCCGCACACAAAACTGCTTCACATCTGAAAACTTTGTGGTCTGAAGCACGAGTAGTTAGAAAATCATTCAAATTCAGAAGATTTGGCACCTTTTGAGTTCTTTCTATTTCCAATGATAAGAAATTCTTAACTAAAAAATATATCGAGGCATTGTAGTAGTTATATTAATCATATCTGGAAATTTTTCAGACCATCCAGAATAGCATTTGAGGGATGGAACTCTATTCATTGGTGAAACAGTGGATGAAGTGCATTGAACTAAAGTGTACTACCTAGAAAAAGATATGCGCTTTTTAACTAAGATACACGCTCTTACTTTCAAGTCAAACATTTCATTTTTTTTCCTTCGTTTCTATTGTATTTATGATATTTAGTTTCTAGGTTTAAAGTGGGATCGATGTTATCATTCTCTTTTAAAATCAATCGATGCATTTACTTCCTCTGGCCCTGTTAACATTCGATAAAGTTGGCGATCGTTGAATAGTTCTCTATATATTATGTTTTCTTCTTATTTAGGAGGTAATGTTGTGGTTGAAAAACCACTGCTGGTGATTTTGGGACGAAGAAACTTTCTTCTGTTTAGGCACCCATGTGCCTTCCACTCTTCAGTCATAAGCTGAATGTATATATACTTACGATTTCCGAAAATGTGACCAAAACATCCTTCTTACTGCGTTTCATGATGGTCCTGTGCACTCTTTGCTTTAATATACATTAAAATTCTTCTTTGTTCGTTATGCGACCTTCCGTGGGATTGTTAACATTTGATGGAGCAGTCACATATCCAGTCATAATTTGAGGGCATCCAATTGATTACTGAAAGAAGACTACAGTGCCCAGTCTTTTATGCAATACCGATAGTACTTTAAACTTCAGCCATTTTGAGTGAGTTCAGAACTGTAAGTTATGAATATTTAATTTAATTTAATTGCAATGGAGCACAC